>CM042159.1:2460352-2500352 GCA_023376005.1 Doryteuthis pealeii | reverse complement strand
TTCCCGGGGAGTCGCTGGAGTGTAGTGACTAACGTGCTGCACTGCGACATCGTAATAAGCGAGGTCGAACTCCAGTCGTGCTATTACGATCACTTTGGGACTAATGCCCTTGGGCAATATATGGACACTTTCATCCTCTTAGCGATGGGTAAAATCATACCACTATTGTTCTTCTACAAGGATGGCTTTGACATTAAATAAACCGTGAAGTTTGATCTCCAGTTCTCGCAGTCGATTTCCCAATCCCATGGGATTTCGGCCAAGACTCGATGAAAACACCGGTTCGCGCTAGATCACCGAAGTTAAGCAGTGATGAGCCCGTTCAGTACTTAATTGTGTGGCCACTTAAGCAACAGCAGGTACTAAGTCCTTCTATAAATATATAAAGGAGAGTTGGTGTGGATGTATGTATGTCCGGATGAAACTACGAAAATAAAATACATTAATATACACATTAAATAACTTTATTTCCAAATCCTAAAAAATATTTTCGTCCAAAAAATTCGTCGCAAAAAAATCCCGTAAAAAATCACCAAAAACAATCGCAATAATAAAAAAGTAAGAACCCAACATTACAAGATTTCGGCTCTGGATTTGGCCCTGAATGTTTTTGATTTGCTAACGAAGTCGGTCAGATTCCAAAATAGTATGATATGTTAGACTACAGCCTATAGGAGTAAAGTTGAAAAAATATTTGATACAGTGATTCATTGACATTCGCAAACACACTACATACACACGTACATACCCATATATATATATATATATCGTCGGGAGGAGGCCTAAAGTCGGTATCAACCAATCAGCGAGGGAGTCTATCCCCTTTTCAATGGCGCTAGACCAAGGAGATTGTTTTTGTGACTGTGGTGGAGCGCCACATCTACCATCAGCTACTTACTTTACCGCACAGATCCCTATGCTATTCATACGCTGGGTTGGTGAGGGCCAGTATCGAACTAGGAACCTTGTGGTTTCTAGCCGAACGCTCTACCGACTGAGCTAACCCGGCCCTAAAAAGAGAAGAGCACGAAGTGGCCGATTGTCGGTTTAGGCGACAGACCACAGCTGTATGCACGTAATGAACGTTCAAAATACTGTAGAATTAGTTTGGAATTAATTATTCATTCGCAGAATAAAAACCACTGAATAAATACTGTGCGTTGGTATCGAAATGCAGACATGTAACTAGATTTAATCTTTCAAATTTCCCGCCGATTAAATTCGATGAGAATCATTTCTAAATTTGAAAAGAATAAAGAAGAGTTTATTACTTGCATAGTTTTAGGTCAACTGGCGAGCGTTTCTACAACTGACAAGTATTTTAAATCTAAACAGAAATCTGTGAATTCAAATGACTAGTTGAGGTCACGTGACAAATATTTTGACAGTACAATAGTTAAGCGGGAAGAATGGTTGTCTCACAAGTAATTCCATTTATTTTGGTTTCTTTTGTTTTAAAGGCTTATAAACCTTCCTGGGTTATTTAATACTAACACCTACTTGTATAAGAATTGTGGATGTACTATTTAACCCATAACTAGGGGGATTGGAGGCTAGTGGTTAGAGTCGTGGAAAATGGACTCGTCGATTCGAGTTCAATTCCTAGACGAAGCTGTTGGCATTTCACATAACGCTAATACCCCTGGGAAAGGTATGAATCCATATATTCTCCCTCCAGCTATGGGTTAAATAGTAGGGAAGACTGGGCCCTTCAGTCTTGGGTAGGTAACCAGTCTAGGAAAGGGATAACTCTGAATTCAAAATTCCTGAGGTCGGTCGTTGATTGGGTTTGTAGCAACCCTTGATGCACCAATTCTTTCCTATCGACTGTGCCAAAATGTGTGGATGGTCCAACACAAACCTTCACCACTATAAACAAATCCCTGTGTGGGAGCTCATTGTGTGTATGAACACTCATATGTCGAAAATCGATGGGAGAGTCCATTAAGGGGCTTATACTTATCCCAAGGATATTAGACCGAAAGTGAACGTAATATAATAACTGGAATCGAACTCACCGACTATGTTGTCGCTGTCCAGCACGCTACTCCAGCACGCCCAACCCCATTTATTTTGTTACCTACATAATCAATATATGGGAAACATGTGGAGTAATAAAATTCATATGACATTTAAATTCAATATTTTTTGCAATATACACATACATGTGTATATATATGTGTTTATATATATATATATATATATATATATATGCATACATACACACATACATACAAACGTAATTCAATAAATTAAGAGATTTTTTAAGTAAAATGTTTTTTCTCCATTTAATATAAACTCTGAATTGTTTAGAATTTATTTATAGCAAAAATAATCTAAACATATTTGATTTGCCTCAAAATTCAAACAGATTACTCTGTCGTCAAATTTCTGATGGCTTAGAAGTGATAACCACGATGTATTTACAGAAGAATGTATGTTTTAGTCAAAAATGCTCACAAATAGACTACACATGGGTCGAAAAGACAGTCCATGGAGTGGAAACACACTGACTCTCCGGTAAAGAAAGTTCCGGGCACATTGGTTTGTTATCTTATGCGTCTTCTTTTCTTGAACAGATTCTGGTTTTTGCATACTCGATAGGGTAAAATTTGAATCTCTTGCACAATTCTTAGTGGCTCACCATTCCCATCCATTCATTATTATTACTAGCAAAATAAAAATAAAAAACGCCCTTTGGACGATATAAAAATAAATGTATGAAATATGTTGCCTGAGGTGGGAGTTAAAACTTCAATGTCAGAGAGTTCGCACCATAAGTAAGTAAAATCAAATTTATTAAATGAGTAAAAAATTAAAAAAATTGAAATAGAAATTTAGTTCTAACTTTAAATAAGTATTAAAATAAAACAAACTCTGTATAAGTATATAATATAATATAAATAAATATAATCTTTTTATATGTGTTCTTATTTAATTTCGTTTTGTCTTTCTAATTTAATACAATAATTTATTTCATTAATATTCAAACTAGCAAAAACTGTGGATATACCACAGTATACCACAAAAAACCTAAAAAAACTGCTCATTTTTCGATACATACGCACACTTACACACACTCATTTTTTTTCTTTTAATTGGTAGTCACTCATTGGGTGTTAAGGGACAGCAAGTCTGTTCTGGTATCCAGGACTCTTCTGAATATTTTAGCCGATCTCAACAAACTTTTGTTTGGATGGTCTCGATTTTCCAGTGATTTCCACTTCCTCCAATCTTTTTCTCCAAACGCTTGGGGGGCCGTTTTAAAAGCATCAAATACAATTGGTATCACCTTCACCTTCATGTTCCACAATTTTTCAGTTCTCTGGCAAGGTCAAAGTATATATCTCTCTTTTCGTTTTCTTTTACCTTCACTCTGTGGTTTGTTGATACGAAAACATTCACTAGATAACAATTTCTATTCTTATTGTTAATTAATATTAAGTATAGTCTTCTGGTCGGGAGTAGGGGATCCATCTGTATCTTAAAATCTCAGAGAATTTTATTCGTCTCATACTCTAGAAGGATTTCCAGTTTGTGCCAGTACCATTTGGCAGCATTGTCAAAATTTGATTTCTTGCAGAATTTCCAGTGGATCACCTTTCCCACGCAGTTGACCTTAGTCTTGTTTTCTCTTTATGATAATTTGCTGAATTCGTTTATTGTATGATTAAAAGTTTCGTCTCTGTCTTCACACAACCTACACTTGGAATTCTGTTGCGTTTTATTAATTTGGCTTTCATATAATTGGTCCTTGTGGCATTGTTTTCAGCTGGTCATTATTATTATTATTATTATTATTATTATTATTATTATTATTATTATTATTATTAATACGAGTGTGTCATGTGCGTGCTATATTGTTTGTGATTCTGCCTTAGAAAAAGTTGTTTTACCGGTTTAAAAGCCAAATCTGTATTTTTCAAACTTCTAATAAGCCACAAGCAGTCGTGACACACAAGCGGTTGGGGGTGACGGTGGTCGGTTCTTTCCTCCACCTACCCCCCCTACTTAACACCGGAAGGAAGGGAAACAGTTTCATAAGGGGAAATAAAAGAGTCATTAGCATAATTATTGCCATCCGTCGGGGTGACATTGTAGTAATAAGACTGACTTCATTTAAATACTACTTGAGAATAAAGCACAAAAGATTCTCTGGGCCTTTGAGATAAAGACGGATCACCTTATGCCGGCCAGAAGACTAGACCTAGTATTGATTAACTAGATAAATGGAACTTGACAACTGGTAGATTTTGCAGTTCCAGCAGATCACAGGGTGAAGATGAAAGAAAATGAAAAGATGGACAAATACCTGGAACTTGCCAGAGAATAAAAAATAAAAATAAAAAAAATAAAAACGTGGAATAGTTATTTACTAAGCTTAGCTTAGATATGGCACAAAACTAGAAGTATGGGGCCCCCGGTGAGGATCGAAATCACTTGGTTAGCAAGTATAGCTTGTTAACAATTACACCATGTGTTTGCTCCCCCCCCCCAAAAAAAATGTGGAATATTGATACCAATTGTAGTTGTTGCACTTGGAACGGCTCCAAGAAATTGGAAAACAAACAGGTCGAACTGGAAATCAGAGGAAGAATTGAAACCATCAAGACAAAAGCATTGTTAAAATCGGCTAGAATACTCAGAAGAGTCCTGGAGACCTCAGGAGATTTGTTCTCACTCAGACTCGAATCAAGGACCATCAGCTTACGCTAGTGTGAAAAACTCATAAGGCGTGAAATCTATTAATAATGGAGATTCGCTTCCGGTTTTCATCTGTAATAAAAACTACGTCACTGCTTACGTCACATTACCCAAAATCGTCATAACATAGAATAAATACAGTCAAAATTTGAACATGCAACATTAAGCAGTCCTCATTGTTTTTTTTTAAACAAGATTTAATAAATACATGACTGGTATTATATATCTATATATAGTTTGTTTTATTTTAATACATATTTAATAAAGTTTACATTTCAAATTATTTTATTTTCTAATCCTTTAATACATTTGATGATTTTACTTACTTAGGGTAAAAACTCGCTGACATTGAATTTTTTCCTCCCACCCCTCAGGCAATATGTTTCAAAAATCTTTTACATCGCCCGGAGGGTGTTTTTTTATTTTGTACTAGTGATAATAATAATAATCTAACCTATACCTAACCTCTCTGCCAAAACGAAGTATGAGGATTATTGGATTGAAGATAACAGAGAGTTTGATGATATCATCAGAATCACCAGATTCAAAAATATCACCATTACGGATGCAGTCATCATTATTATTGATCAGGGTTTGTTTTTTTTTTAGACTTATAGGGCGGGGTTGGTTGTAGTGGATTGTGAGTGATTGCTTCATTTAGCTATTCCCAGCCCTGATAAGCGTTTATGGAATCGCGGGTATTCACCTCTGGCTTACTCACTCACTATATCAATCACTGTGGCACACTAGTGACGATATACAATGCCTGCACATTCAAACAAATTTTTTTTTTTTTTGGTCTTTTCTAAGAAATCATGATATCTATCTATTCTATTAATAATGGAGATTGTCTATATCTCTGTCTGTAAGAAAAACTACGTCATAGCTCTACGTCACAGCTTATGTCACAATATCCTTATGCTATATACGCCCAAAATTTGAGTAAGCAATTTTAAAAATTGTTTTTTTTTTACTCTCGTCCTTTTTTTTTCCAGTAACAAGAAGTTAACTAAAAAGTTTACAAATAAATAAATAACTACGATTGTGTGGAAAATTGATGTGGAAAATATTCAAAATAAGTGTTTGATTATTACATGTACGCAACATTTTATTTGAGAGGGACGGGGCTCAGTTTTCATTTCAAATTGTTTTTTTTTTTTTTTTTTACTCCTTTAATAAATATGATACAAACCCTCTGACATTGAATTTTTAACTCCCACCCTCTCAGGCAATGTATTTCAAAAATTAGGAGGGTGTTTTTTGTTGCTAGTGTATTTTTAAAAAATTATGTATTGAGAAGCCAGATTCATATTGGTGGTGTTTATATTTTGATATCAACTGGACAAAACTGATTCAACAAAAAGCAGACAAAATTAGATAAATCGACAAATAGACTGATAGATCAATGCACAGCTATAAAAAAAATTCAACAGGAATTGGATAAAGGTGAACTTAATTAATCTTTGATGGTTCATTGTGTTAATATTTTTTCTCTATTCTTCATCTTTATCTTGTTTAATTACATTATTTCACCTACCGTATATAGGACGCACTTTTTTTTCCAAAATTTTGGCTCAAAAATTGCCCTGCGTCTTATTCATCGTAGGTGAAGTTTGAGACCTTCCGTAGGCCTTGGCTAATCTTCTCTATTATTTCCTGCTGTTGTGTATGCTTATTGCTTGCCTGTACTGCCAAATTGCTTTTATACAGCTATGTTTCTGCTTGTGTAATGCACACCTAGACTGTTTTAAACAAGATATGCTTAACTACACTAAAAATGTTTTTTTCCTGAATCTGACCTGCTGAAATGGGGGGGGGGGGGCGTCTTATATGCCCGTGCGTCTTATATGCCGTCAAATACGGTATATGAATTTACACTTTTTCTGTTGTTATAAGCACTTAAATATGTGTGTGATTTCATGATTAAGATATATCCATCTCTATTTCTTCTGTGTGTCTGTTATTTCACACTTTTAAAATATATCTGTGTCAAATGAGAAATGCTATCTATTGGTCTGTTTATCCATTCATCTATCTACTATTACATATTTATAAACCACACCGCACGAGTAGGGTGTGACACAAAGTCAATTTCTTTAGCGGAGTTTAACATGTTTAATTCAGAGCATGTTTTTTTAGACCACTTGCCTAACCAGGGTTAAAGAACCCAGTCCTCCTAGTATTTACCCATAGCTGGAGGGAGAATAGTAGATTCTTATCTTTCCCAAATGTATTAGCAGTATGTGATTTGAACACCATGCTTATTTCCTACGACGATAAACATTGTGTAACGCACCTCCACTGTTACGCTCACTTTTGGACTAATGCCCCTGGGTAAGGTATGAACTTTCTCATCCACCACCAGCTCTGGGGTAAATAGTACCGGCATTATTCTGTTACAAGGATGGTTTTGGTAGAAACTAGACCAAAACAAACCTGACGTTTGGGATATGACTCAATGAAAAGAGGCATACCTTTCACACCCACAACGCAACTGTATACAGAATGAGGTTTTTTTTCCTATAAGTCTAACATAAACAAAAGGAAACCACTCTTGACTGATAAATTATTTATTTTCCCATTAAACTTACCATAAACGCTAACCCTAACCCTAACCCTAACCTAACCTAACCCTAACCCCGTCTTCTTTTTTCATAGTAGATCAATAAATAAATAAATAATTTATCAGTCAAGAGTGGTTCCCCTTTGTTTATGTTAGAATTATGGGAAATAACCGAATTGAGATAAATAAATAAATAGATAAAATCAGCGATATATCTCGAAGTATCTGAAGGTTAATATGTCCTTTCTAGTTTGGTTTCGTCTATGTTTTACGGAAGCACATGGTGTAATGGTTATCGATGACACGAGATCAAACCCTGGACAAGGCTGTTTGCATTTTACATAGTGCTAACTATTCTCCATAGAGTTATGGGTAAATAGCAAGGCTCTTTAACGATGGCATGGCAACCAGTTGGAGGAAAACTCTGAATTCGAACCTGTCAACCTGCCGCTTAAGAAACTGATTTTGTGTCATATACTGGGGCGGGGATATATATGTGTTTAACTGCATTGTGGGTTATCTAATAGCGAAATCTGTTAAATTGTAGGGACAGATCTATATGTATTAATGCATTCTTGTGTAATACTAATAATTTATACACAGTTATTTGATTTCAAGTAATGATACTTATTCAATATTAATCATTCGTTTGCAATTATATCAACAATATTGTTTTTTCCTAAATGTGGAGATATTGAGCTTAATTATCTCAGTATAAGTATGCTTTTCAATTACCTCTAATAGATTAATTTTTTTCTGCACTCATTAATATATATATATATATATATATATATATATATATATATATATATATATATATATAAATTTTGTGTATTTTGGCAGCAAATTATTCTTAAGACATGTGTTATTGAACAAAACAGAGTATTCTTTTTTCATTTTTTGTATGGATATTTTTTCCAGTCTTCTGTCTATCCTTTTTGAATCTGGATCGAGCTGATTCATGATATTTTTCATACTAATTTCCCGAGCGCTTTCGACTGTTTCGCCAGTCGTATTCATGGGGTTATGTAATTTGGTTTTTAGTTATTTTTTAGTTTTGTTATCTATGCTTTTATCAAATTCAGAGAGTCTATTATTTTTAAGAGGGGGGTGTTAGGTAAGTGTTAGTTATTGAAGATATTTAATACGTTGTCTCCGACTATTTTATTAATGTTAGGTTTTTTTAAATTTTTATGCATATGGCTTCTAGGATCTGTAGGCGTTTCTTCTTATTATTTTTGTAGATAATTTTAGTATTTTTGTTTAAGATTTTCTAATTTCAGGGGAGGTGGATTTTTCTGGGTGTTTTTTAATTAAGCGTTGTTTTATGGAGCTTGTGTCGGAGAGATGGTATGTAAGACGGCGGGATAGTGTTGTTGTTGTATGGCCAATGTAGCTATTAGTGTATAGTTTATTTTCTGAGAGGCACTCTCGGAATGGGCAAATGAATCTATATACTATTAGATATATATGCTCTTTAGCACACTTCATCCATGAATTGCATACCAAACTATATATATATATATATATATATATATATATATGTGTGTGTGTGTGTGTGTGTGTGTGTGTGTATAAGAAGTATGAACAATCGATATATTATTCTAAAATGCCTTGGTATTAAATTAACGAACGTCGTTTAAGCAACAACATGTACTGTAAGCAACCTGATATCAAAATGACTTGATCCGGCATTAAATGACCCGAAAAGGGTTGATATGCCGTAAAAAAACAACAACTAACCAACATTTCATATGATATATTACATACATTTTATTTTTACTGACCAATAGAAAATGAGTGATGTTTCACTATTTCAGCAATAGCAGATACTGTAAGCAACCTGATATTAAAATAATTTGATTCGGCATTAAGTGACCGGAAAAGGGTTAGTAAAACAAAACAAAACAACCAACTAACCACCGACCCACCCACGAAGGTTGATATGTCATGAAACAAAGAGACCAAATGAAATCAGATCAATTCCGAATATGAAGTTGGATTCATCAACATTCATGACGGTTTTTTCAAAACCTGGTAATAATTCTCCTGAATGAAATCAATCAATATGGACTCGACTAAAAAGAAAATCGAAATGACGATTTTGTGTCCGAGCGGGAAAAAATGTTTGAGTCTCAAGTTTTCCAGTTCTTTTGTCAAAATGAAAGAAAGCGACAGACTGGAAAATGCTTACTTTCAAAATTTCTCTTGGGTGTTTTCTATTTTAGGAAAGTAATATTTTTTCTTTTCCTTTGAGGTTGATATATATATTATATTCTTTTATTTATGGTATCAAATAGAATCGCACCTCTTGTAGAACAGTAATAATACTTCCATTATTCCTTTTTATATTTCTTGGGTTCAGATATTTTTTATGGTATCAAAGAGACATTACTTCTTGTAGTACAGTGATCGTATTTCCTGTCTGTCTGTCTGTAACAGAAACTACGTCACTGCTTACGTCACAATACACTAAAGAATGTGTGTAGTTTATCATTCGTAAAAATTAAATTTAATATTTAAAGTTATTTAAATTCTTATTGAAACCTTATATTTTTTGTTCCTTTCTTTTTTATTGCTCATTATTTATTATGACATCAAATTTAGTTATTATCTTGTAAAAACTAATCGTATCTTTGTGATCCTTTTTTATATATTTATTGTTTATATATTTTGTTAATGAAATAAATTAAATATCCATCTCTTCGATCACTAATCGTATATCTTTTGTTCCTTTTCAAATTAGTAGGCCAGTTCACATGTTGTTGTTTGCAGCCTTCCGTCTACGAGAGACGATGAAGTAGTGTCAAAGTTTTTTAACTACATAGCCTGGGCGGGTTCATATGGAGGATGAGCTGTTGCCCATGCAGCAAATCCCCTATCCGCACTGCCGCTGTGATCCAAAAGAAAAGGTAAGGTACCAATGCGGCTTGGCAACGGTAGTGTCGCAGGAAGTTGATGGGTAGCACTGGATTTCAGCATCACAACACCTTAGGGACTTCGGCTCCTGATCTATTTTCGGGGTTTACTCTAGCCTTTCCTTGAAAGGCAGCAGAAGTTTTGTGTCGGACTTTTCCTTGACTTTGATGGGTTGCCGACCAAGGCTAAAGAGCCCCTTCAAACCCATTTGGGGATTTATGCGAGTAGTAAGTACCCCAATCCTACTACTATTGGTGTTCCTGAAAATTGAAATGAGATTAAGGATACGGTATATTATGCATTTGTGTATCAGATAAGCAACAGTACCTTCAGTTCATATACCTAGCTAGTAATATCTCATCTACAGAAAGCGATGTCAATATACGCATAGGAAATGCATGGACTGCTATAGACAAATCATCCATCATAGGGAAATCCGATCTCTCCAAGACTAAGAGAGAGTTCTTCAAAGCGGTAGTCGTGTCAGTACTACTGTATATCTGCACTACTTCTGACAAAAGGCTTAGCGAAAAAGATAGATGGGAACTACACAAAAATACTGCATGAAAATCTTTTTTGAAGCAGCGCCCACGAAAAAGCAGCTGTACGGACACTTAATTCCTTTTTCACAAACCATCAAGACGCTGCACAACCGGAGAGGGTGGATGGACTTATTAGCGACGTTATCCTGTGGACACATCACATATAAACACACTAGTGCAGAGCGTCCATTAAAAAAATATATCAAAATCTTATCTGTGCTGATTCTGGATGTAGACCTGCCAGGTATGATAGCCGATAGAGACGGGTGCCGATAGAGTAATTGGTATCCGTACTATTTATATAGTATAATTATATATATATATATATATATATATTATATATATATATTATTATTATTATTATTATTATTATATAATATATATTATATATTACATATTATATATATATAAATTTTTATTTTTTAATCTTCTTGCCACCAACTATCAGCTCCCCAATTTACCACACATACTACTTATGCGCTGATTTGGCGAGCAGCTGGTATTGAAACCTTGTGGTTCTCAGACGGATGCTCTTCTGACAGAGCTAAACCCGTGCATACTAATAATTGTAAAACAGTGGGAAATCACTGTGAGTTCATATACATATAGTTTGATTGATAAAGTGTCTACCGGAACGGGACATCTCATTGACATAGAAGAATACGTAACCAAGTAGAATTAGAAGTTAGGGGAGTTGAGTCTAACACTAAGTTTGGATAAAACACGTTTTTAGATATCTGCTCCCCTACAACAATGTATCGGGAGAAAAGGCATTCGGGAGAATAAAATTGAATTTCTACACACAAGAATATGTATCCGTGTTTTTTGTTGTTTTTTTTCTTATTATTAAGAAACAGAAGATAAAACCCAGAAAAAAAAAAACCCGGACGGGGTGGGGGGGGAGAGAGAGAGAGAGAGAGAGAGAGAGAGAGAGAGAGAGAGAGAGAGAGGTGCAGCAGATAGACAGACAGACAGAGACAGAGGAAGAGCAGAGAGAGAGAGAGAGAGACGGAGAGGTGCGACGATACGATTAAGAAACCCCAACTAGAAAGAAATAGGCTTAACCCGATACGACGAACAGACACCTGATGGAAGATGGTAGAATAGAAACCCGATAGAAGGAGACCTTAGAAGAGAATAGTCGACGAGAAAGCAACTATTCTCCCTCTAACTATGTGTAAATAGTGGGACAGACCGGGCTCTTTAACCTTGGTATGGCAACTTGTCTAGGAGAGGAAAACCTCTGAAGGCACTCCTCTTAAAATTGACCTTGTGGCGAATGGATATCAAATATATATAACTAATCAATCCAGGTAATGAAAGACAAATTTACATCAATGTAATTTTCCTGGATATAACGTTAAACTGCATCTAATGAAGTTCCAATTCTGGAACTCGAGGGAGTCTGGAGTACCCCGTAATCATCATTGCTCCCAGATCCACTCTGACCCTGAGTGGTAGTACCTGTTTGGGTCTCATCAATGGGTTAAATAGAAAAGAGAGTTTGAAAAGACGTGTTTAAGGAAATTGAGTTTTTTTTTTTTTTTTTTTTGAAAACCCATCAAGCATGAGTAGAATGTTTGTGTCCCATCAATGGATTAAAGTTCCCAGTTATGTCATTCTTGACTCATACACAGTTCCCTATGGGAATAGCGTCAGCTGAATTCTGATTTCATTTAAAATCTTAGTCGTTCAGTAAGTATTTTAAAAGTACAAAACGTATGTTCACAGTTCCACAAGATCGAGCTGTTGTTAATCCACTTAACATCATAAGAAGGCCTTTGAGAGTCAGTGATTTTTTAAGTGAATGGCTACAGGCTGCATATAGATAAGTTTTTTAAAAGACAGCAGCTTGTAAAGTGACGATTTGAAAAAATTCAAAATCGATAGACTAGGTGTAATAAGATATGCATGATCTAGCACGTCTAAAAACAGGACCGAGGTCACCAGATGCGATCGGCCATATAGGACGTTGCAAGGGAAGAGCGTAGTGTAATGGTTAAAGTCATGGGAAATGGACTCGTCGCCCCGAGTTCAAATCCTGGATGTGGTAATTGCATTTCACTTAGCGCTAATACCCTTGGGAAAGGTATGGATCCTACTCTCCCTCCAGCTATGGATAAATAGTAGGGCAGACTGGGCTCTTTAACCTTGGTTAGGCAACCAGTCTAGGAGAAGGAAAACTCTGAATTCAAACCTGTTGAACTCCGCTTAAGAAATTGACCTTGTTTCACATCCTGCTCGTACGGAGGGGTTGGTAAATATATATATATATAGGACGTTGCCAGGTGCTGGAAAGGTGAATACACCAATGCAAAGCGGAAGCTGGAGTTTCGGTTGGTTGGTTGGTTGGTTGGTTAGATTTTACGGCACGTCAACCCATATTGGGTTATTTTATGCCAAAGAGTGGAAGTGGACCTTGGAGTAATGGTATTGAATGGGTACAACACAGTCCCCAGAATTGGAATTTCCAGAGTTCTAGAATTGGAATTTCACCATGATTGAAGTTTAATGTCATACTCAGGACACTAAGACCCTCAGCCACCGCCTTCCAGTACATATATGATTAAAAGGGTTAGGGTTTGCCATAATAGCAGTTGTGTAGGGACAATCATATAGGTGCTAGGGCTCTTTGTATAATTGTTATCATCGTTGGAAATGGACTGTGACCGGAATTCAAATCGAAACCAAGACTGTTTCATATAGCACTAATACCTTTGAAAAAAGGTATGCATCCAACTATTCTCCCTCCAGCTATGGGTAAATAGTAGGACAGACTAAGCTCTTTAATCATTGTTAGACAACCGGTCGTCGATAAGGAGAACTGAATTCACATCTGGTAAACTCCATTTAAGAAAAATTCCTACTCGTGTGTGTGTGTGTGGGGGGGGGTAAATCTATAAATGAGGGTAGGTTTCTACATTATGTTCTCTTACAAGAATATCCTACTTTATTCTATGTCTTGCATATATATATATATATATATATATATATATATTATATATATATGTATGGAGAAAATCTTTTAAAGAAAACAAACACAGGATGTCATGAACAATGGAACCTTTTTATGTCAATACTTAAGTATTTCGTTGTTTTTTTTTTAATTAAAACCTTCTTCAGGACATTGAACATTTGTATGAGTAAAAGATGAAAGATGTTCAGTGTATGTTGAATGTGTGATAAAAGGTTATTATCAGTTAGTTACTTGGCGTTTATATATGAAAGCCGATGACGCGATCATTACATGTGAAAGCGAAAATCGATAATCAGAAACCGTCGCATGTCGAACGTGAATTGACCACGAGTAAATGTTAAATAAGGTTATGACGTATTTCATATATATATTAATGTGTAGAAAAGAGAAAATTGTTGATAAAATGTTTAGCATACACATATACATACATATATAGGCAAACAATAGATCTTTATTTATACATATACATATATATATATATGCATATACACATATATACACATACATATATACATATACATACGCATGCATAGACATATTATGTTGTATTGTTATTGTTATGGCCGGGGTTTGCAATTTTATAGCTATTGATTATTGATTTGCCTATGTGTTGGGATATGTTAAAGAAACCAGGTCTATAATTAAAATTATCTATGTTACTTATAGCACTGGCTTCGAAGATTTGTCTAAGTCTTTTGTTGTATATATATATATATATATATATATATATATATATATATATATATGAAGTAAATGGGAGTGAATCCGACAGTATGAATTAAACATTTTTTGAAAAAACAAATAATGTTATTAGTTCGCTGACAGAATCTGTTTCGACCTTTCAATAAAGCGGTCCTCTTCAAGAGCGAAATATTTATGATGGAGAGACGGAAAAAGGAAACCGTTAAAACAGGAGGGGTACAAACGAACGTTCATGTTCGGAGCCGGATTTTTTTTTAAATTTTGAAAATGCATATTCTGTGTTAAAAATAAGATAGATCTTATTTTTAAAAATCAGAGGCATTATAATCCACAAGAAAACTCAAAAGAGTTTGTTATAAAAATATGTAAAAAAGTGTATAAAAAAGTATCAAATATGTTCATGATTCCAGCCAGAAAACAGCAAGTTAAAAGTCCACAGCACACTTGAAGAAAGATGGAAAATTTCAAAGGATTTGTAATGTTAATTTGTTAATGCTTTATTAAAAGGTCGAAACAGATTCTGTCAGTGAACATTTGTTTTTTCAAAAAATGTTTAATTCATATATAATATATATATATTATATATATATGTGTGTGTGTGTGTGTGTGTGTGTGTGTTTGTGTGTGTGTATGTGTAAGATACAGAAAATCTTTGGACTAATAAAAGAAGGCGAGAGAGAGAGAGGCGAGAGAGAGAGAGAGAGAGAGAGAGAGAGAGAGAGAGAGAGAGAGAGTTTTAAAGTTTATTCCCTATGTTTAATTGTTTGTGTTACTTCAATACAAAGATTTTATTTTATTTTGTCAATTATCATTCGAGAACATTCATAGAAATTACTCAGTATTGATATCGATCCGGAAATTGTTTAAATCTCTCCAATCAATATTTTTATTATTAATCATCATGTTTAAATGATGACACTGTGGGATTGGAAGATTCAAATTCAGAACCAGATTAAAACCATTTTAGTTAGTATCTTTCAGAATAATTCTCTTGTCCATATTTTATTATAACTATTATATTTGTCCCCATGGCAGAGTTATACCTCTAAATTTGTTTTTGTGCATCTTACGCCACTCATCCATGAATATAACATGGAAAGTTAAATTTTGTTTTACATATTTTTCTCAGAGCTTTCATTCTGGCTAACAAGTATTGAACAAAATAATAATGTGGCCCGTGCTCGTTAATTTTTCAATCAGGTCATAACTGATCGTATCTAGAAAACACAATAAGACCTTTGGCTTGATAGAATCAGTATTATCACTTGCCTACGTTTACCAACAGCTTACCAAGCAAGAATTGGTGTAAAATCATTAATTGATGAATTTTAACGGCATGTCAACCTGTATAGTATTATTTCAAACCAAAGGATTAAGGAATTGCGTTCATTGCATATTTGTATTGATATTTTTGTGTAGTTATTTTTTCGTAGTTTTTTTTTTTTTTGTACACAGTTGTATGTTTTGAAGTATTCCTACTTAATACTAGGGGTGGGCAAATGAATACTTTTTTCCTAAAAAATTTCAATAAGACAGGTGTTTTCTATGGCCATTTTTGCTGCTGAATGATGGATATATTTTCAGATTCTGTGACCCAGAAAACATGTAATTAGACATATTAAACCACTGTAACATCTAAGAGTGTTAATTTTCTTTGAAAAGTAACGGTTTTAGCCGCCATTTCTATTTTATATTACACCACTGTAACATCTAAGAGTGTTAATTTTCTTTTAGCCGCCATTTTAAAAATCGTCGCGTAACCAACCTAAGATTACGTCATATCCCCCCAAAAAATCATCAAATTCGTAATCAGAAGTAAAAATGACCATAGAAAGCACTCGTCCCAAAATTTTCACCTCCATTTGCCAACTCCAATTAATACTAAGAGTTATATGGTTTCAGATAATTATTTCTATTTAATAATAATAATTTATTTGCACGCTGTTTAAGTAACTAATAATAATCCTTTGTAAATAATTATCATCATCATGTCGCGCGCGCAGCACGGATATCCATGACAATCTTTCGCCAACCCTCCCTATTACTCTTGGCCCCTGGGAAGTCCTCTGTGTAGCATCCAGAGTCTTCGCATAGTTGGTCAATGTAGGTCCTTAGCAGGCGTCCTACGTTAGCATGTCCATGTGTTGGCTTCCACAGGAGAACGTCGCTTATGAGCTAATCCCCGCTTCTCCAGCAGGGTCCTGCATGTCTAGTCCGTCTCACCCGGATGGTTTGTGAGATGGGGGGTAGGTGACCATATAGTTGCTTCTTTGTGGGGTGCTGCTTCCATGATTTGTTCAGGACTGCTCGCAGCATTCTTGTGCAGGTACCATCTAACTTATTCTTGAGGCGCTTTGTTAGGGTCCAGGTGGTGCAGCCATACAGCAGCACTGATATAACCACAGCCTGGAAGAATTGTTGTTTTAGTTTGTCAGTGAGATCGGATCAAGCTTCAAGTAATTATTCTTAATACAAATAGTTTATTGTTATATGGTATAATGTATAGCTATCGAATACGAATACTTTTTAAACATCTTTTTGTCCTGTAGATGGTATCCTAACAGATCAGAGTGGACCTGGGAGTAATAGCAATGAAGGGTGCGTCATAGTCCCAAAATATCCAGAACTGGAGCCTCCCTGTCAAATGCAGTTTGCTGTTATACCTAGGGCCCCACTTTCTTTGGAGTCTTACATCTCTTCGGGGATACAGTCAACTTATTCTAAGCCCCGCCGAGCAGTTACTAACCCTATATAGGTTGTCATGCCGTAAAACCAACCAACCAACCAACCATCCTACCTAGCAACCAAATAACCTAAATAATCTAAATATACTCGGGGCATTTCATCGTGGTGTAATGGTTGTCACTTTTCCTTTTGGCGCCCATCGTGGCGTAATGGTTAGCAAGCTAGTCTTTCCGGTTCATTACAAGTGAATAGCGAGTTCGATCCTCGTTGGATGCCCCATACTTACAACCTTGTGTTACATCCTTTCACCCGGCTTAGCTGGGGGTCCAGTGAGCTTCGGCCACTGGACGGTGAAGTGAATTAATAGCGTCGATCCCAGGGGGCTTTCCCCCATGCAATACCTGCCCCATTGACTTAAAGGGGCAGGGTTGGGTTTATTGCCCAGTGCCTGAGGCTCCCCTTGAGGGGGAATGCCGACGGAATCAACGCAATTTTTGTTCTTTCCCACCCATGAGCTTCGGCTTGTGGGTGGGCCCACGTTAAAACGAGGCCTTGTGCCCAGCCCATACAAGTGGGGTATGAGGCAAATACTTCTTGTGTTACATCCTATCAGTGATGAATGGGTAGGATAACTTGTTTTTTTTTTTATTTCCTTTGCTTTTCTTTTTTGTATCACATCCTACTCCTGACGAATGGGTTGGATAAATTCCTGCTCAAATGCACGATGACCACATTGTACTGAGAAACATGATCAGTTGAGATTTTAGAAGTATAAAAACACGCAATTTGTGATGACCGCTCTTACACTTAGTCATAAAAGTTATTAACGTAATTACTTATTTGAGATGTTTTGTGTTCAATACCATGTGATAAGGCCACCACTACCGCACCGGGTGACTTTCGTCCCCTGGGTTATTTTCATATTAAAACTCCAATTGATTTGCCTTATTTTTTTTAATGTTTTTATTTTTTTATTTTTTTATTGATCGGCTGTGGAATATTAGCTTTGATCTTTGTGGGATATTTGGATGCCCGGATTGAATAGAATTGCATTTTTTCATTCAATAATCCCATTATAAAGCATTTCTTTCTTTTCCTTCTTTTCGTTGTTTATTCATTTTGTGGCCATTCTTTTCTTTCACTCTTTCTTTCTCTTTTCTTTCATACTCTTTCTTTGTTTCTTTTTTTGTGCTTTTGTTTCTTATTTATTTATTTTCTTTTTCTCTGTTTTTTGTTTCTTTCTTCGTTTTTTTTTTTTTCGTTTTAATTTTCTTTCTTTCCGTTACCTACTTTTCGCATTCTTTCTTTTTATTTATTTATTTATTTATCTCTTCTTCTTCTTCTTCTTCTTCTTCTTCTTCTTCTTCTTCTTCTTCTTCTTCTCTCTCTCTCTCTCTCTGCTTCTCTCTCGGCTTCTCTCTCTCTCTCTCTCTCTCTCTCTCTCTCTTTTTCTTTCTTATTTCTGTTCTCTTTTCCATTATTCTTTCTTTGTTTCTTTGGGTTTTTTTGTTTTGTTTCTATGTTTGTTTCCTTCTTCCTTTCTTTCCGTTATCTATTTCTTGCGGTCTGTCTTTTTCTTTCTTTCTTTTCTTTCTTTCTTTCTTTCTTTCTTTCTTCTTTTTTCTTTCTTTCTTTCTTTCTGCTTTTTTTTTTTTTTTATCATTCTTTTTTTGTTTCGTTTTTTCCTTCCTTCTTTCTTTCTTTCCGTTATTTTTTTTTTTTTTGCGTTCTTTCTTTCTTTGATATGTTTTTCCTTTCCTTTCAGTCTTTCCTTCTCTCTCTCATTTGTCTATATGTTTATTTGTTTGTTCTTTCTTTGTATGTTTCTCATTCTGTTTTGCTGCCTATATTTCTTTTGTCTGTCTATTTGTTTTTCTTACTTTCTTCTTTGACTTTTTTTCATTCTGTCTGTCTAATTTTTCTTCTTTCTTTCTTTCTTTTCTTTCTTTCATTCGTTCATTATGTTTTCTTTCGTATTACTATGTTTTTCATTCTATCTGTTTGTCTATTTTTCTTCTGTCTTTCTTTCTTTCTTTCTTTCTTTCTTTCTTTCTTTCTTTCTTTCTAGCTTCATTCTTTCTTTCTATTGTATTTACTTTATATCATTACGTCCTTTATTCCTTCTTTTCTTCCTTATATTTTCTCTTTCATTCCTTATTTATACTTTCCTTATGTCTTTCCTTCGCTATTCTTTCTTTACCCACTTCTTCTTTTCCTCATTTTATTTATATTATTCATACTATCCTTATTTATTTTTCTTCGATCTTCTCTTTTCTTTTTTCTTTTTTCTTTTTAGCCATCCTTTCTTTCATTTCATCCCTTTTATCCTTCTCTTTTACGTCTTTCTTTCTTTCTTTCTTTCTTTCTTTCTTTCCTTCTTTCTACCTTTCCTTCTTTTTTTATATTTCGTTCCTTGGTTGTTTTCTTCTTCCTTCTATCTTCATTTATTTCCTTCCTCCATTCTTCATCTTCTTCTTCTTCTTCTTCTTCTTCTTCTTCTTCTTCTTCTTCTTCTTCTTCTTCTTCTTCTTCTTTGAACGAAACCAACACTCATTTCTTTTTTATTTAATCGATAGATGGGACCCTAACTAAAATAGTCAATCGAAGCAACTAGTAACTTTCTTTTTCTTTTTGAAATCTGAGAAATGGGGATTTTCCCTTCATTGTCATTACCCTACTCTTAGGTTCACTCTGACCCGGACTGGTCGCACCTGTTAGAATTCCATCTGTGGAGCAAATAGATCTGTTTGAAAAGTATTCGTTTACGATAGAACAGTGAGAAAAAATTAAAAAGATTAAAAAATTAAAAATAGAAAAAAAACTCTTGAGAAACAACATTCGCACGACTGAACCACTTTGCCCATGTAACACCCGCGCCGTAAAATATTGGGAAACTCTACGCACGTACCAACATATTTCCGAACACTTTGACTCACTATAGCGTGAAGCCGAAGATGACACGATATTATTATTATTATTATTATTATTATGTTTTCACACATGCCGTAGATGGTGGTTCACTGGAGTCTCCTCAGGTTTCCAGAGAACTCTTCTGAGTATTCTAGCCGATCTAACAGTGTTCTAGTATGAATGGTCTCAATGCTTCCTCTAATCTCTAATTCACCCCAAATTCTTTTCCAGACCTTTGGAGACTTTCCAAAGGCACCAATTACAATTGATACGACATTTCATTCTATATATTATTATTTACTCCTTTGAGTTTTCCACATCAGCATTAGCTGATGGTCTTTCACTGGAGTCTGAGTGACAGCAAGTCTCCTCAGGTCTCCAGGACTCTTCTGGGGGTATTCTGGCAATTGCAGCAGTCAAGCGTTTCTGAAGTTCAATCCTTCCTCTGGATATCCAAACTTTCCAAACCCTTTTCTAATCCTTTGGGACTGTTCCAAGTGCACCAACTACAATTGGTATAACTTTTCACTTTCATATTCATTATTATTATATATTATATTATTATTATAATTATTATTATTTAATTTTCCCTTTCTTGTTTCAGTTTAAGATTTTTCTCTTTCTTTCCCTCTTAATTCAAACGTTCTTTATTCATTTATGTATATTTTTCTTTCTTTCTTTCTTTCTTTTTATTTCTTATTTTCTTTTTCTCTTTCGTTTTCCCGTTCTTTCTTTCAGACCAGTTTCTTTTCGTCATTTTGATATTTCTTATTATCACCTTACTTTCGTTTTCATAAATCCTTTATTTATTTATTCATTTATTTATTCCGTCCTTTCTTTCGGACCATTAATTTATTTTATTCTTTATATTTGTTTGTTTTATGTTATCATCTTTCTTTCCTTCTTTCTTCCTTCCTTTATTTCTTTACTTAATTCTTTCTTTCTTTCTTTCTTTGTATTTTTCATTATGTCTTTCGTTTCTTCTTTGTTTTTCTTCTTCTTCTTTACATCTTTATTTATTTCCTTCCTTCTCATTCTTTTTTATTATTCTCCCCTTTCTTTTTTCATCGTTTATTCTTTCATACTTTTTTTCATTCCTTTTATTTTAGAGATTTTTCTTCTGTCTATATTCCTTTCTTTCTCTTTTATTTAGTCTGGGATTTTACCGTTTTTAATTCTTTTTTGTTTTATATTATCATCTTTTTTCCTTCTTTCTTCTTTCTTTCTTTCATTCTTTCTTTGTATTTTTCGTTGTATTTTTCGTTTCTTTTTTGTTTTTCTTCTTCTTCCTTATATCTTTATTTCTCTCTTTTTTCCTCTTTCTTTTTTCATTATTCATTTCCTTCTTTTTTCATCCTTTATTATTTCATGATTTCTTCTCTTCCTTTCAAAAAAAAAAATCTTTCTTCTGTCTATATTCACTTTTTCCTTCTTTTTTTAGTCTAGTTTTCTAACCCACCCCTAAAAAAAAGAAATGAATTTGGTCTCAGGGGATTCTAACCCAACCGGAAGTTATTTCTTCCCTGTACCAAAGCAACAGTAAGGCCACTGACTGCTGAGAGTTGTCGCGAAGATCAGGTCTATTTCCGGTCTGACACATATGTGTGAGTATTTGCCGCGCATTAACTTGTCCACGTGTCGTTAAATACTTACACGTGTTAGACTGTTTCTATGTCTGTCTATTGATCGTTAGATATCTCTGTGCTAATGTTAGTACACGTTTTAGATTTTTCTTTTATTCTTCTGTCAAAATGATTGATTTCTTCGTTTTCTTTTTCAAAAGAACTTTTTTCTTTCTTTTTCGCTAAATTCATTTCATTGTGTATCACAATATCAGTCAATCTCTGTCAAATGCAAATGGAGTGATAATACTTTCTTTCATCGCGTCTTTATTTTGTTTTCTTTTGTCTGTACTTCTTTTTCTTTCTTTCTTTCCTTTTCTTTTTTCTTTTCTTCTGTGTTTCTTTCTTTCCTAGTGCATTTTTTTCTGTCTTTTTTTCTTTCTTTCATGTCTTTCTTTCTTTCTGTTTTTTGTTTGTATTTTTCTATCTTTTCTTTTTTCTTTCTTTTTTTTTTTTCTTTTGTATTTTTCGTTTCTTTTCTTTTCTTTCTTTTCTTTCCTTTGTTTTTTTTTTTTTCTCTTTCTTTCTTTCTTTTTTCTTTTTCTTTCTTTTTTTTCCTCTTTTTTTTTTTTCTTTCTCTTTCTTTCTTTTCTTTTCTCTTTTTTTCCTCCTTCTTTTTTTTCTTATTTCTTTCTTCCTTCCTTTTCATTTTCCTTTCTTTCATTTTCTTTTTCTTTCATTTTTTCTTTCTTTCTTTCTTTCTTTCTGTGTTTCTGTTATTTTTTTTGCGTTCTTTTATTTTCATTTTCTCTCTTTTTTTTTTTTCTTTCTTTCCGTTATTTCTTGCGTCTTTCTGTCTTTGTTTTTTGTTGTTTTTTTTTCGTTTCATTTCTTTTTTCTTTGCATGCTTTTCATTCTACCCTGTCTAACTCTCATTTTATTGTCTTTATTTATTTAGTTATCTATGTATGTATGTCCATTTGTCTATCTGTCTGTCTGTATATATATATTTATCTATGACATTAATTATCGTTATTTTTTAAAATTCTATTCCACCCTAATGTAACATTATGGTAAACAGTAGGACAAATTGGGCTCTTTAACATTGGTATGGCTACTGGTCTACGAGAAGGAAACTATGAAACCAGACCTATTAAAATCAACTTTAAAATAACCTTTTGCTCCTCCTGCTCTGCGGAGGGGTTGGGATAGAGTCATTTTGCCTGAAGACTTTATGCAAACTAATAGTAGGTTCGTCTGACTCAGTAGATATATATATTATATATTTTATATATATATATATATATATGAGTATAGATAAAGGAGATATGAAAATGACACACAAATACTTTTTTAAAGTGCAAAATATTTATATCATATTCATAGCTAATATTGAACAATATTTTCGATTATTAAAAAATCATCTTCATTGTTCAATATTAGCTATGAATATGATATAAAATGTTTTCAATTTAACAGAATAATTGTGTTGTTTCCATATCCTTTTATCTATACTCATACCCCGTCGGATTCATTCCCTTTTTCTTCATTAACTGTTGTGGTTGCTGGTGTGAGTGGTGTGTTGAAGAGGATATAAATAAAGAAAATGTTGTATAGATAATGGTTATTTGGAGATGCAACCAGTTTTTCGACCAAGATAAATCTTTCCAAAAGAAGAGTTTCTTTTTCACAAGACATATCCAATTCTCTGGGTCTACCGTTTTTTTTTAAAATTCTTGGGCCTGAGACAGAAACCGTTGTTGATTGGTTATATCTCCTTATGAATTTTTATGTTTCCCCCTATTCTTTCTTCTGCTCGTTCTTACTTTCTTTTCTTTTCTTCTTGTCTTTTCTTTGTCTTCGCTTCTTCTCTTTTCTCTTGTTGTCTTTTTACTTTTTTCTTCTTTCTTCTTCTTCCTTCTTCTTCTTCTCCTTTTCTTCTTGCCTTCTCTTTCTTCTTCTTCTTTTCTTGCTTCTTCTTCTTCTCTTCTTTCTTCATCCTTTTCTCCCTTAATCCTTCTTCTTCTTCTTCTTCTTCATTATTCATTCTTCTTCTTCTTTCTTCTTCTTCTTCTTCTTCTTCTTCTTCTTCTTCTTTTCTTCTTTCTTTCTTCTTCTTCTTGTCTCTTCTTCTTCTTCTTCTTTCTTCTTCTTCTTCTTCTTCTTCATTTCTTCTTCTTCATTATTCATTCTCTTTCTTTCTTCTTCTTGTTCTTCTTCTCTTCTTCTTCTTCTTCTTCTTCTTTCTTTCTTCTTCTTCTTCTTCTTCTTCTTCTTCTTCTTCCAAGCCATCTCGCTGCAACTACTCTCTATGCAGTCGGTGTATTCTAAAACCCCAGCCGATAGGTCTTCAGTTTTAGAACGCAAAAGGCAGTTAAAATACGACACCGTTCCTATTCACGAATAGGCCGACATTGGCTCCCAGCAACCTCGTGTCGATAAACATGCTTAACATGTAAGTCTTTACACTTTCATTTCCTACCAGCTACACATCAAAGACTTAACACTTTCTCTACTAAAAACTCTTTTCATATTGGAAGTTCTTTACACTTCCTTTTCTATCAGCTACATTTCAAAGACAAAACATTATTAAATTAAATTTATATATTATTATTATATTTTGTATTTAAAATAATAAATAAAATAGAAATACAATGTATACAAGACATACTTTTGGTCAAAACACGTGTTGCATGGCAAAGATAATTTTATCCATACATCATGTTCTTTCGATATAATTGTCGATTCCACTTCATTTTTCAACCATATATATAATATATATATATATATATATATATATATATATATGTGTGTGTGTGAACAAAGACTTGAATGAAAAAAAGACGAAGAGATTGTATGGCTTACACGCTTTGGGAAAAACAATGTTTCCGTTTGAATTAAAATTATTTTCTGCTTCTCTCTCGATGAGTCCGGATTAAAAACAGTTCCATCTAAAAACGGACCTAATTTTCATTATGCTCTGATGATATTTTTTATGAATCGAAATATTGCAATTTAGCAATGAAAGATGATAAAAAATTATATTTAACAACATTGTGTGTTTTCATACCCTTCTCTATATATATATTATATATATATATATATATATATATATATAATATATATAATTATATATATGAATAAGATATAATGAAAAAACAAAAGATGTTTACAACTGAAATAGGCCTCATCAGAAGAGAAATTGTGCAAAACCGTTTCGGTCCAAATCTCTTGACGTATATATACCGTCAAGAGATGTGTCCCGAAACGGTTTGCACACTTCTCTTCTACTGAGAGCCTATTTCAGTTGTAAACATCTTTTTGTTTTTTCATTATATCTTATTCATACTGTCGCGGTTAATTTCCATTTTATTTTCATATATATATATATATATAATATATATAAATATATATATATATATATATATATATATTCTAAAGTTGCCTTTCCTTGGGGAATATTGGCAGCGCCGTCACATCTGGATGAAATAAACTTTGACGAGATTATTTAAAAAACCTTCAGGTTTTTGAAAAAGCCACAATAACGCCAAGATCGATTTTGAACAATGGATATTTAAATGTGATATTGTAGATGACCTTTTCTCACAGAAAGAAACGGTCATGCTGGGTGCATCACCTATTATAGGCTGACCCAAAAACAACGGGATTACCTTGAACTATATTCCACAATAAAATGTACTTGCGCATTATTTGAAATGAACTTAATTTTATTAGAAAACATTTTATTCTATTCTGGAGTCAAAAACAGGCATTAAAATGGATTTGAAAAGCATCGTGTTTTCTCCGGAAAACTACGTTGAATCAAAGATGACTGCCAATGTTTACAAGCTCCTCTCGGAAAAAGAATAAAGGACTTAACTCTCATTGCTTTGAGTGTTAAGTTCTTTTAAACCTTCTCGGAAAAAGGACAAAGGACTTAAATCTTTATTTAAGTCTTAAAAGGAGTTATCTCTCAAACCAATGAGAGTTAAGTCCCTTTATTCTTTTCCGAGAAGAAGCTTGTAAACACTGACAGCCATCTTTGATTCAGCGTAATTTTCACGGAGAAAACACGACGCTTTTCAAATCTATTTTAATGCATGTTTTTAACTCCAAAATATCATAAAATGTATTTTTAATAACAATTAAGTTCAATTGCAAATAATGCGCAAGTACAATCTTATGGTAGGAATTTAGCCCCTTAAGTTCAGATACCGACGGGCTACACCCCACATAATCGAATTTCCTTAGCCCTGGCTTAGAGAACGGTTTCAGGAGAGGCTGATCAGCAGGAAGCTTGAGTTGAATGTACACCACACTCACCGACTTGAATCCGCCAGAATTTTATGTGGCGTACCTTCAAGGATATGGTGTACCAGAACAACCCTCAAACAATTGGTGAACTAAAGGCAGCAATTACAGCAAAAATCAGAGAAATCACAAAAAGGAATGCTGTTATGTGATTGACAATTTTGCGCGACGTGTACAAAGTTTGTCTCCCATGTCCATTTGAGCAGAGTTTTAGACAAGAGAATGCAACAAGATAACTGAAATTTTGAGGAATGCATTGTACAAAGACTAAGTTTAAGTTCAACAATTATCCTAGAAATTTTATAGATATTATAAGATTAAATAAAATTTATCTGGTTCTTTTTTTAGGCGGGGGGGCACACTGTATTTAAATTATTTTTGAGAAAAGGGTGTCCTCTATATGATACTAAATTGCAATCTGATGCTGTCTCTAATTCTGGACATTTGCAGGATGTAGCGTACCTTTCATTGCCATTACTCCCAGGTTCACTGAAATCCTGTGTTGGTAGTACCTATTAGTTCATCTATGAATCATTTCATCTGTCTGAAAACTATTTTCATAAATATGAATAAGTAAGAAAATCGTCGTAAAGTCGGTATCAGCCAGACAGTGAGGAAATCTATCCCCTTTCACTGCGCTATACCAAGGAGATTGTTGCCATACCTACATCAGCTTCTCACTTCACCGTACAGATCCCTGGCTACTTATACGCTGAGTTGGCGAGAATCCGTCGTATCGAACCCGGAACCCTGAGTTTCCCAGCCGAACACTCTACCGAGTGAGCTAGTATAGTCACTTTAATTCTGACTGAAAATTATTTGTATTAGATATGAATAATTGCTATCATATAGCTTTTAATCATTTGTATTCGAAATAGTTACCGTATTAACACATATAGGACGCACCTTCCACTATTGTCACTCGGCTGAATCTGCTGTGTCGGTCTTTCAAAATCGGTTTAAATACATTTTCGGCTTGCGGATCAGATCAACTTGAACTTTAAAAAAAATTTTAACCACGAATCTGACCTGCAGAAATGGGGCTCTTATATGCCTGTGCGTCTTATATTCCGTCAAATCCGGTAGTTGAAAATTTTAATTCCTTTAGTAAGGATTATTATTATTATTATTTGAAACCATATTACTACTTAAATTAAACACTACACCATGACGTCCAAGTTCTCAGTAAGGCCGCTGTGATAGAGATTGATAGGATACATCAGCCTGCGGATCTTGATGTGTGGTAGCTGCTATCCCGGTAACCGTATAACCTGACATCGATTCTATTCTGATGAAGGGCGCATCGTTAGAGCTTGTGTTTTAGTGTTCGGACATTCCAGCATGGAAATGGTGAAATTTACTGCGATGGACATCCCAGCCTTCTAATTTAAACTCGCACCCAGGACCTTGGACGTATTAGCTTCTGCGGAAGGTGTAGCAGAAGTCGTATTCGAGATTGTAGGGAATTTGTCAAAGAAGTATCAGGGAATATAAAAATTCACATGCGTCCCCACACCCACATGTCTATCCCGGTTGGAGAAAAGATGATTAAACGTAATGAAAACACAAAAATTTCGAATTCAAAGATTTTGAATTTAAAGAACTATGACGTGCTCTTTCAAACTAAAAAAAAGATTATTGAATTATTTACTTAATGATACTATTTTAATAATAACGTTATTATTTTGTTTTATTGAAACCACTGTAACAGTATGCAAACAATTATTACATCTCTATTAATAATGAAGATTCGCTTCGGTTTTTTCAGTAACAAAAACTACGTCACTGCTTACGTTAATCGTCATAACATTGAATAAATAACCACTCAAAATTTGAACATGCAAATTAGACAGTCCTCATTGTTTTTTTAAAACAAGTTTTAATAAATACATGACTGGTATATATATCTATTTATAGTTTGTTTATTTTAATACATATTTAAAGTTTACATTTAAATTGTTTTATTTTTAATCCTTTAATGAATTTGATGATTTTACTTACTTAGGTTACAAATTCGCTGACATTGAAGTTTAACTCAAACAATATGTTTCAAAAATGTATTTTACATTGCCCGGAGGTGTTTTTTATTTTGCTAGTTTTAATAATTATAGGTTTCAAAATATTTTAATCAAATATTGTTGTTTTCTTAGCATCCTTTCGTCTTTAAAGACGATGGCGTAGTATTGCCATTATTTATTATTTTCTAACTGCATCAGCGCCGAGTGGCTGAACCGGCCAATTTTGAATGGCAATCTCTGTTGCAGTGACTGCAACCGAACACATGATGCTTGCTGGTTTCTGTTATCTCCTTCCTTCTGGCGTGTCTTTCCTTGGACTTCTTTCCTCTCTTTTTCATTCCTTTTCGTCCATTGTCTGATAAGAGGCAGTCCTCCGGTTTCTGCACCAACCTCCCATGTGTTAGTGTTGATGTGTTTATTCGTAGTTTCCACGTTTATGAAATATGAATTCTTAATATAAACTCTGTGCAAGAAAAAAGGTTTTATCATGATAAAGATGAGAACAACAGTCCGAAAAATCAAAATAATACATGTCAACCATTTTGAGTTTGTTTTAATGCTGAAGTCATGTCCTAATTTGCGGGGATTAGAATATGCTACTGTATCCCCAGTTTGCTATGACTCACTTGCCACCCGTCCCTATCGGTCATAGCTGCTGCAATCCTCTGCACGGCATTCAGTTCTGCACCCAGCTGAGATAATGTAAGTTTTTGTTGGTCAGCCAGCACCTGGTTGTCCATGTGTCGTTTCCTCTTCAGGCCGGCGTTACCCTTAAGGTAACTAAGCGATACCTAGCGCACCAACATTGAGGCACCACAAATTAAGAAAAAAAGCATCTTGTTTCCACATTTGCCAAAATTAAAGCACGAAAAGATAAAATATTAATAGCACTTTGCTGACTTTTACTCGTGACTTTTGTGTTAATATATAATTTAAATTAAGATAAAGATTTTTTATTCCTGTCATCTATAAAACATCCATCAATTTCTTCACCCCATAATACATCCTGGTGAAGATTTAATGAAACGAAACGTTAAACGTCGATAAATAAATTCATCTTATTTTTGAACACTGTTTTTTCAAATTTCTTAATTCTAGTATTACTATACATGATTTTACCTTTTTAAGCCCTTTTCAGGAGATCACTTTTGTATCGAGTTGTGCGCCACAATAAAGCATCAGCTCCCAACTTAACAGATATAATCAAAGCCGTGGCTACTCATGCACTTGAGTAGCGAGAGGCCCCATCGAACCTGAACCTTGTGCGTTCCGAGGTGAACCGGCGCTTTCTCCATTGCTATCTGGCTGATAGACCACTCCCCTGACTTAACTTTTTTTTATTCAATAAACTATAAATAAGCGATTGCCTTAGGTGTTTTATGTAAATATCTTTCTGATCTGGTTTGGTTAGAGTTGCAATCATATGTTTTTTCATAACTTACATATCTCCGTTAATATGTTTCTATTTATGCTTAATGTGTCAAGTTAATATATTGCCCAACCAATGACTGGTCACAACTCAGAAGTGTCTTATTTTGTACTACATATTACTATAATGTAGACCCGCCCAACGGGGTGGGTGTCCAGTGGCTTCGGCCCTGGATCTTTACAAGTTAATAGCGTCGATCCAAGGGGGCTATCCCACCAGGCAATACCTGCCCCCTTGACTTAAAGGGGCAGGGCTAGATTTATTGCCCAACGCCTGAGGCGCCCCCTTGAGGTGGAATGCCGAAGGGATCGACGCAATTTTTGTTCTTTCCCACCCATGAGCTTCGGCTTATGTGTGGGCCCACGTTAAAACGAGTCCTTGTGCCCAGCCCATACAAGTGGGGTATGAGGCAAATACATCTGACTATAATGGAGATTGTGTGTTTGTCTATCTGTAACCGAAACTATATAACTACTCGAGTCACAAGTCTCTTAGTTATTTACATCACATTTTCCATGATTTTATCTTTTATTTCAACCTCAATTATTGATAAAATTGTTTTACATCATTGATACTGTTGGCCTTATCTACACACTATTAACATGCTATTGTATTTATATATACAACAAAATAGCGGTTCACACTGTGAACAGGAAAACTAATTTGTATATTGATTTTAAAAATTTGATTTTAATAAATATGGGCTTAGTATTATTGATTTCAGATTGTTTGGTTTTATCTTAATGAATATGAGCAAAAATCCCGTGGATAAATCTTAAATGAAATCGATTAACAAGAACAAATAATTAATTTTATTCTTTACTTTCTATTTTAACTAAATAGTTAAATCATAAACAATTTAGCAATGAAAGACTTGAGTGAAAGTTGTTCTATTTTACGGTTATAACCCCTCTGTTTAAAATCATTTTATCTGCATTCGTATTTAGTTTTATTAGTCTTTCTGATTTAATATATTTCATTACATTAAAGCTTAAATACTTGCGCGTGGGGAGGTACATATTTTTGCTAGTGTATATAATAATGATGTAATAATAGTAATTCATAACTTGCAAGAGAATGCAGTGAGCTAAATGCTTATATATCATTTTTAAAGGTTACGCTAAAATAAAAATGAAAAAATAACTAAAAATTATTTCATTGCCATTTCCATCAAGGATTGATGGGCTTAATGTGATAACAATAATTGTTTATTCGCATGGATGAAGTAATAAATCCACAAGATCAAAAGTATGCTAATAATAGTTTTTATTGTATACTGGATCATAAAGTATTCAGTATACTAGTACATTCGAACTACATGTGCACTAGAGATATAGTAACTCGCAACAGAGTGCTAAAACCTCGAGGTAGACAGTTCGCGTAATGGTTCCGTAATCCTCGCAGTCTCAGGGTATTTGCCTCTCATCCCACTTATGAGGATATGACACAAGAACATTTTTATGTGGGCTCATCCACAAACCGAAGCTCATGGGTGGTAGGCACAAACAATGCGTCAATCCGATCGGCATCCCTCTCGAGGGGGCGCCTCAGGCGCTGTGCAATAAACCCAGCCCTGCCCTTTAAATCAAGGGGGCAGGTATTGCCTGGGGGGAGTATCTGTCTCATACCTTACTTGTATGGACTGGGCACAAGGCCTCATTTTAATGTGGGCCCACCCACAAGCCGAAGCTCATGCGTGGGAAATAAAAATTGCGTCGATCCCCTCGGCATTCCCCCTCAAGGAGACGCCTCAGGCGCTGGGCACGAAACCCAGTCCTGCCCCTTTAAATCAAGTATTGCCTGGGGGGATAGCCCCCTGGGATCGACACTGTTAATATTATTACCTAGCCACTCCAGAGACCGAAACGCTCTGGAGCAGACCCCGAGGGGCCTGTGCAGTGTTGTCAATAAGCTATGCTACCATAGATTATGCAACATTATTAAGGACAGTTCACCCCAAATATGATATACGTGAAACATTATCTAGTTGAGAGTCCAATTCTAGAGCTCCGGGGAGAGTGGATTACACCTTTATTGCCATTACTCCGAGGTCCATTCTTACCCGGTTGGATAGCACATGTTAGCATCCCATCTATGAGTTTCAATGGTTCTCAACTTTTTGTTACCCATGGACCCTTTTTAACCCTATTTTACCCTGGTAGATGCTCCCATAGCCGTTCGATATTTAAAAATCCCATTGTAATTTTATAGTTAAATACATTTTGCTTGCCTGGGTCCCCAAAAATGTTATATGGTCCCCATGGGTCCCCGGTTGAGAACCACTGGGTTAAATACTTCAAAAGGTGAGTTTTAAAAGTGTGTTTCCAAAATATTAAATACCCCCCAAAAAATGAATAGATCAAAAGGCATGAAATAATCCAAGGATTTACCGTAAAACCATCCAACTAATCCATCCAACTAATCAAATATGTTGGGTGACTACTGTAGCCCTGGTGTTCATTTGTCATTAAACCAAACACCCAACCTACCTCGTCATAAATAATCGTTTTAACAATTATCTGGAAACAAAACGGGAAAAACGAGAGAATAACATTCGAATGAAAAACCTTAGTTTAATCCCTTTTTTAATCCGCTAGGCTATAAAGAAATCCTGATCAAGAGAAACCTTTGATGGTCCTTGATGTTGAATTAGAAAATAACAACTTAATCCGTTCTAATTACACCAAGCCCTGTGTATCAAGTGACGCAAATCAGTGTGTATCAAGTTTTAATACAAATAAATGCTAACAATTTAATATGAATTCTGACTTTCATCATATGGACGTTTGTTTGTTTTATTTCCAGATTAATCATAATAATATTTTTGAAATGAGGAACCTCATGCTGATTGGTTGGAATTTGATCTACTAAAAAACAGCAATAACCAGAAACAGCAATGGCGCCATTACTTGATTCTGTTCATCACATTAATAACAAGGGTTTGGTTGCAATTGAAATAAAATCAATGATTAGTGCCGGAACATTATCAGTAGCAATATTAGGCAAACTATCCTACTATGTATCTGGTAACCAAAATAATAATAATAATAATAATAATAATAATAATAATGATAATAATAATAATTGCAGTTCCAGCAGATCACAGGGTGAAGCTAAAGAAAATTGAAAAATGGACAAATATCTGGACCTTGCCAGAGAACTGAAAAAGTTATGGAATATGAAAGTGAAATGAATACCAATTGTAATTGGTGCACTTGGAACGGTCCCAAAAAGATTGGAAAAGGGTTTGGAAAGTCTGGAAATCAGAGGAAGATTGATACCACCCATAACACTGAACTGCTGCAATCTGCCAGAATACTCAGAAGAGTCCTGGAGACCTGAGGAGACTTGCTGTCACTCAGACTCCAGTGAAAGACCATCAGCTAATGCTGATGTGAAAAACTCAAAAGGAGTAAATAATAATAATAATAGAATGAAAATGTCGTATCAATTGTAATTGGTGCCTTTGGAAAGGTCTCCAAAGGTCTGGAAAAGAATTTGGGTGAATTAGAGATTAGAGGAAGCATTGAGACCATTCATACTAGAGCACTGTTAAGATCGGCTAGAATACTCAGAAGAGTTCTGGAAACCTGAGGAGACTCCAGTGAACCACCATCTACGGCATGCGTGAAAACATAATAATAATAATAATAATAATAATAATAATAATAATAATAATATCGTGTCATCTTCGACGGTTCACGCTATAGTGAGTCAAAGTGTCTCTTGTTTCTCAAGAGTTTTTTTTTTCGATTTTTAATTTTTTAATCTTTTTATTTTTGTTTTTCTCCCTGTTCTATCGTAAACGAATACTTTTCAAACATATCTATTTGCTCCACAGATGGAATTTCTAACAGGTGCGACCAGTCCGGGTCAGATTGAACCTGAGAGTAGAGTAATGACAATGCAGGGGAAATCCCCATTTCGCAGATTTCCAAAAGAAAAAGAAAGTTACTAGTTGCTTCGATTGACTATTTTAGTTAGGGTCCCATCTATCGATTAAATAAATAAAAAAAATGAGTGTTGGTTTCGTTCAGTCAGTAGAGCGTTCGACTAGGAATCACAAGGTTCCTCGTTCGATACCGGCCCTCGCCAACTCAGCGTATGAGAAGCAGAGTAAAGTGAGGAGCTGATGGTAGGTGTGGCGCTCCACCTCAGATGCTAAAATAATCTCCTTGGTCTAGCGCTAGGGAAAAGGGGATAGACTCCCTCGCTGTCCGGCTGATACCAACATTAGGCCGCCCCGACGACTTTACTTATTGCGGATACGTATCCAGTGGCGACCTCCAGTAATTATAAACAACGCGATGTCTGTTTTTTTTATTATTGTTAAATTAAAGCAGAAGAAATCACGGCGATGATGATGATGATGAAGATGATGATGATGGTGATGAAGAAGAAGATGATGGTGATGATGATGATGGTGATGATGATTGTCACGCCGTTCGTAGAATCAGTATCTGTACTTGTCACGAAGATTTTATTCCTAATTATTTGGCGATGACACTCGTGGAATCAAGTTGTCACTAAAGGGAAGAAACACGTGTCAGGCACGAATTCAAGTTTTTCTTTTTTTCTTTTTTTTTCTTTTTCTTTTCTTTTTGCCTCGTCCTTCCATTCGTCGTCTTCACCACAATTAATAGAAAAGGAAAATGGCTCAAGTTTCGCATTCACTGAATAACTCACTTGACCGGTCAGTTCGACTCAATTTTTGTTCTTTTGTAAATGCAAAGAATGGGGGTATGGGTTCAAGTGCTAGGTGGGCTCAGCTTTGTGGGTGTATATTTGATTCTGAAAAAAAAAGAAGAAATATATATATATATATAATATATTATATAATATATATTATATATATATATATATTATGCTAAAGCTGAGCGAATCAATGTTTGTCCCTAAAGGCTTTTTTACTGTTTAATGACATGAAAGTTATACTAAATTATTCCGTAGTTTTAGGATTGAGTTATGTTTTGAAAAGAAATTTCATTTTAATTGGATCTAATTAGTCGTAATTCGAGAAGAGAGGGGGGATAGAGAGGAAGGGGGAAATAGAGAGAGAGAAAAAAGGATATAGAGAGAGAGGGGGGGAGAGAAAGATTGAGTGAGAGGGTGAGAGAGAGAGAGGGAGAGAGAGAGGGGAGAAAGAGAGAGAGAGAGAGAAAGGGGGGAGAGGCGGTTCAAGTTGTCAGGGTTACAATTTGCTTGGCGCTGCGAAAGTAGTTTCTCCTGTTCATTTCCACAACAACTACAGCAGATACAAGAAACAAAAACAAAAAAACAAAAACAAAAAACAAACAAGAAAAACAACTGGTGAATAGAGTGACTTTTCGGCTGTATCCCCAATAGAGCTGTGTCGTAACGGTTATAATCTTAGGAAATGGACACGGTGACCAGATTGATTGATTGATTAATTGATTTTAGCAGCATATCAATCCGTCCAGGGTTATTTTATGCGCGCACACACACACACACACACACATATATATATATATATATATATATTTTTTTATAGAAGTGTTAACGATTTCATAACTTGTATATGTGTACAGGCGCGTTCGCACGTGCGTATGTATGAGCGTGTGGGTGAGGGTTGGGGAGTGGGAGATCATTTTCATCTTTTTAAACTGAAAATTCAAATATCATTTTACGGAATTCCTTGACATTTGAATTGACACAGTAAATTTAGAACCAATCGGTCGTATTTGATGACGAAGAAAACCCGTGCTTTTTCTCCAAACAAATCCATACAGCGTCTAATTTAGATTATTATCCGGGAAGCCGGGTTGGGGATTCTCTGCGTCACTATATTACTTTAAAAAATACATTGATTTTGCTTTAGACCACGTCAAAGACTGATTGTTTGATTGATTGTTTCTAACGGCATGTCAACCCGTCTTGAGTTATTCTATGCCTGTATTTTAGGTTTGATTTGGTTTCTATGTTTAATGACATATCAACCTTTGGTGTTCTATATGAATAAGCTATGAAAGAAGCGCGTGGTGTAATGGTTAAAGTCATGGGAAATGGACTCGTCACCCCGAGTTCAAATCCTGGACGTGGTAATAGCATTTCACTTAGCGCTAATACCCTTGGAAAATGTATGAATCCTACTCTCCCTCCAGCTATGGGTAAATAGTAGGGCAGACTGGGCTCTTTAACCTTGGTTAGGCAACCGGTCGAGAAGGAAAACTCTGAATTGAAACCTGTTGAACTCCACTTAAGAAATTGAGCTTGTGTCATATCGGAGAGGTTGGTAAATATATATATGAATAAGCTATAACTAACATTTGTAATGTTATTTTACTAGTTTAAACTGTACAATTTTTATTACGCTCTAATACATAGCGAAGACAGGTAGATTTGTAAATGTTTTCATTAGATTATATACAATTTTTTTCCCCATAGTTTTCAAGCTTTTCGCTTATCAGATGTAGTAGGACTCTATATGAACAAGCTATTACGTCTTCTGTCTGGTTAAGGGATCTTCTTCGTATTGGAATTTCTTTTTGGATCAGAATTGTATAATCCTTGTCCGTTCGTCTGTATATCCATCGAGCAATTGAGCGACTATTTATCAATGCCCTTAAACAGTAAATCTAATACATGTTTGAGCGTTTTGATTCGCCAACCACCGCTGTTTTGGAAGAGTTTATAAATTTAAGATGTGATCTTCAGTACACCTTATATACAGAAAATAACGAAGCGCGTGCTGAAATGGTTAAACTCATGGGAAATGGACTCGTCGCCCCGAGTTCAAATCCTGGATGTGGTATTGCTAATACCTTGGGAAAGGTATGAATCCTATTCTCCCACCAGCTATGGATAAATAGCAGGGCAGACTGGAATCTTTAACCTTGGTTAGTCAACCGGTCGAGAAGGAAAACTCTGAATTGAAACCTGTTGAACTCCGCTTAAGAAATTGAGCTTGTGTCACATCCTGTTCGTGCGGAGGGTTGGTATATATATATATATATATATATATATATATATATATATATATATATATATATACAAAAATAACATATACAATATATATACAAATATGTATATATATATATATATACAGAAAATAACCCAAGATACACTACCTTACAAAAATAATAGGCTATACCTATCCATTATGCTACAGTAATAATGGAACTCTTACAAGTCCCGGCTAGACTCGTTTCTTCTGGTTAAATATCAAAAGTAAGTCTTCTGGAAGATCGATAGCAGCCCCACAATTTACAGAGCAAATTACCTATCTTATTTCCGGCTTTGATTAGTTGAATTAATTTTGTATTAAGAAAATGTGTAAACATCGTTTTTTTTTCAATCACCCTGTGAGTAAGGCTTGAAATAGACTGAATTTATCACCGGGGACCGGTTTAGCTCAGTCCGTATAGCATTCGAGTAGGAATCCCAATGTTCCGCGTTCGATACCGATCCCCGCAAACTGGGCATACGAGTAGCACAGTTTGAGCATTCTAGTCTGTGTGGTAAAGCAGCTGAGACCTGACGCTAGGTGTAGCGCTCCACCTCATAAAAATAACCTCTATCGCAAAGAGGATAGAATACCTCGCTGTTTGGCTGATATCGACAATAGGTCATTTCGCAGACATTACTTATTTACACCAGTAAGACCCCACCGCAAAAGGGTGTCTCTAAACTGTACATGGTAGACATGCAACAATTCACGTTGGCCCTTACTTAGGCTAGACGGGCGGTCTGATCAATTGGCTGGTCACATCAAGCCCTAGCACCTATATGATGTCCCAACACTTTTGCTCTTATGGTAACCCCCAACACTATTTATCATATATATGTTAGAAGGCGGTGAGTGAGGGTCTTAATGTCCTGGGTATGACGTTAAACTGTATCTGGTAGTGAAGTTCAAATTTTGGAACTCTGTGGAGAGTGGAGTACTCCTTTATTGTCATTACTCACAGTTTCACTCTGACCCATGTGGTAGTAACTGTTCGGGTTCCATCTATGGGTAACACTGATAAAAAATGACTATTAAAAATGTGTTTGTTTTTTTAAATCTGTTTGAAAAAAAATTGAATACCCAAGAATGAATAAAATAAGATGTCTTCGGCCTAATATAACCCAACAAATGTTGACATCCGTAAAATCCAACTTACTAAAGCTGGGGTGGGAAATAGCTGGTTTTATAACTTTTCCTTGTGTGAATTGCAAACAAACACACCCAGCATATGAAATTGGACCATCGAGTCCATTTCATACGATACTAACCGTTCTGGGGAGTGTGGATTTACACGTTTATAATACTCACAGGCCCTCAATAACCCGAAATGGCGGTACCTGTTACGGTCTTATCTATGGATCAAATAGTTCTGCTTAAAATTGATTCATATTCGATAAAGCCGTATGCAGATCAAAACAGACAAAACTCTCTCAAGGAACAACTACACAAAATATGTAAATATGCATCTATAATGAATGCGATTCCTTAACTTCTAGGCTGGATATAACCCTAGACGAGTCGACATGACGTTAAAATCAATCAATAAATCATTGTTCTTTCTATCTAATTACTTATGTATTAATCAATCCAGTGAAATAAAATGGAAACAGTCTCTTGCGGAATAAAGTCTCGGCTTGTTGATTCAATTTTCTTTGATGTCAATCGGAACGCAACTCTTGTTTCCTTATATTTCCCCTACGCCACCAACGCCACCTCGTAAGCCAGACGTCTTAGTAAATAAATATATGCTTGGAAGAAATGGAAATGAATCCGACAGTATGCGGAAACGTATTAAATAAATATGAAAAATAGAGTCGTGTGGATGATTTATTAATATTTGAAAATTATTGTCTACGTTTTAAACGTTTTGATTAACAAAGTCATATCATATATTTATCTATAATTAAGTATATATCAACTATGTATCTCCGTTCTTCATTAGGCTATCTAAATATCACCTGTTAATGTGGCCATTAGTTTATCAAGTGATACGTGAAAATAACATTAAAACGTTTGAATTTCGTCACAATAGCATTTTTTAAACCAACCGTTCCTGATTGATTAAAAGAAAAGCTACATGATTGACACATGGTTTATACAAAAAGGCTTTTTTAATACTTAAGACATTGCACGTAATTTGAAATTTGAAAACTACGAATAAAGTATTTCTCTGAATGTTTGAGATGAGGCTTGATGATTAGTATTATCTGTGTTATTCGGACTATTGTCCTCATCTTTATTGTTATCTGTACAACGTTTCGGCCGATATGTCCTCCGGCCTTTTTCAGGTGTATCTTGTCGGACTCGGGAACCTTCTTTTCGGATCAATGCAAGGTCTATTTTTTTTACATGGGGATTTAAATGGGACATCCCACGAAGATTCAACTCACGGATATGCGGGACTAACTTTAAAAAATCACTCTCTATCCAGGTGACGCTGGGTAGCCGCTGCTAGTACATATATAAAGGGCAGTTGTGTGTATGTATATGTCCGGTGAAAACTTCGAAAATAAAAAAAAGTATATATATGTACACATTAAATATCATCAAGGTTTGGTTTTTGAGCAAAAATAATGAAGATTTTATTTATATCCGTGAAGATAAATAAAAAATGAAATTTAAATGATAACAGCATGGATTTTTTTTTTGCATTTAGTATTTTAAATAGAAACATTATTTTTTCTTTTCAGATTGTCTTTTTTACATAGCTCAGTCGGTAGTTCGGCTAGTAATCCCAAGGTTAGGGGTTCGATACCGGCCCTCGCCAACTCAGCGTATGAGTAGCACAGGGATCTGTGCGGTAAAGTGATGAGCTGATGGTAGGTGTGGCGTCCGCCTCAGATGCTAAAATAATCTCCTTGGTCTAGCGCCATTGAAAATAGACTTCCTCGCTGTCTGACTGATACCGACATTAGGCCGCCCCGACGACTTTACTTACTTACATATGGATTTTAATGGGGCATCCTGTGACGATCCATCTCGCGATTCAACAATAATGGATCTGCGACACTACTTTTGAGATGCCGGGTAGCCGCTTCTAGTTTTAAACTAAATCCTTTCCTGTGACTAACAAAAATAATTTTTTACCCTTTTCCTCTTTCATTAAAAAGTATTTAACCCCAACAAAGAGAACCTCACCGTATGACTCTTGGGTAGCAATTTACTCTCTTGACCCAAGCTGTTTTAGATGTTGGTCCGATTGCTCACTTATCGTCTTTTCTGATGGTGACATGCAAGTGACGAGAACTTTGTTCCGGGCTTGGCTGAATAGAAAAAGTGAATCTATGCTTTACTACATAGTTTGTTTGTTTTTTGTTTTTTTGGTTTTTTTTTAAAATTTAGTTCGCTGACGCTCTTTCCCGCGTCCATGAAGGTATCAGCGCATTTGCATGTTCAATTACCAACTCACTCAATAAAGGCCAAACATAATTTTTAAAAAATCAAAAGGTTAAAAGAGGAAATCTACTAATCAAAATGGGAAGCCGGTCGAAGTGACACCAACTCAAGCAGGCGTCATTTCCAAAGTTCGAGACTCGACAATGGAGTTCAGACATTTTATGTTTTTTCTTTCTATCGTTTGTAGGACAAGTATTGATTTCTTTTAGCGCCATTCTATTGCATTGATCCTGTGTGTTTGCTACCTCGTTTTCATCAACCTTTCTCTTTCTCTTCTGTCTGTCTGTCTGTCTGTCTGTCTCTCTTTCATGTGCG
>CM042159.1:2417852-2457852 GCA_023376005.1 Doryteuthis pealeii | reverse complement strand
AGGTGGTCATACATCTGCTTCTTGGTTGGGTGCTGTTTCCACGACTAATTCAGGACTGCTCGCAGCATTCTTGTGCAGCTACCATCTAGCTTATTCTCAAGGCGTTTCGTTAGGGTCCAGGTGGTACAGCCATACAGCAGTACCGATATGACCACAGCCTGGAAGAATCGTCTCTTTAGTTTGTCAGGGAGGTCGGATTTCCATACGACTGATAGTTTATTGGTGGCCAACCATGCCTTTCCTATTCTTGTGTTAACATCGCTTTCTGTGGATGAGATATTACTACCTAGGTATGTGAATTTTCCCACTAGTTTAAGAGGCCTATATATATATATATATATATATATATATATATATATATATAGTTAAAAATTAATGGTAAAATGAATGAATGGATGAAATAAAAATGAATGAAATGAGGGGGATAAATGAAAAATCCTTTCCAAGGGACCCTTCTCAAGAGTATTAGAACACTTTTTGAGAGTGGGGTCCCTGATAGAAAGTTTTTCTCATCTATTATTAGACTCCTTTGAAGCATCAAGTTAATATGATTATTCTATAAGTTATTAGAGAAGATAAAATCGGTGTCTTACCTTTGAAATATCTGTTGAGAATGGGTTTGAATTTTTATATGTATATATATCTAATCTTGTCTGGTTAACTTCCAGTGAATATTGCTACATTGTAACTATCTTGAATTCAAAATAAAAACGGTCAAATAGAAGAATTTATTTACTTAGCTATTTTTGCAGTTGTAAAATAAAATAAAATAAAATATATCAAATTAATTAGATAGATCAGTAAATAAAAAAATATATCTTTAATTATATATTAGAAAGATTGATGAATAATTTTAGAAAACTATATTTTATGTATATTTTAAAATTTTTATTTTTGCTTATATTAACAGCTTAGACTGACCGTAATTTTAAGAGGGTATTACGGTTTAAAGAATTAACTATATGTAAAGATAAATATAATTCTTATAGGTATATTACAATATTTAAACTTGTTACCATAAAAGTATTCACCTTGAACTTATTCCTCTTGGAAATAAAGTAAAAATATGAACATAGTTAACTAGTGAAGGGGTTTCTTTGTGATATCTTAAATTTAAAACAGATATTATGTAATAAAATAAATTATCTAAAATTATAGAAGGTAATAAGTTATTTTCCTTTTTCAATAATATTAAATTTCAGCGCATGAAATGTTAAGAATCAATTGTATATACTAATAGATATTTATTAAAGATGTATTACATAATTTAAATCCGTTATCTCAAGCGTCCACCTTGGACTTATTTCTTGAGGGAACAAAGTAAAAATATGCAAATAGTTAATTGTTAATTGGTTTAATTTGTGATAGGGAAATTCTACAGGAAACGTGAAAATTCTTATATTATTTTTCCAAATTCTATCCTCCTAGGATTTTTCTTAATTTGGAATTTTATGAATATGACACGTTAAATGCTGATTTCCAATCCGTCTCATCATATATATATATGTATATTCTGCTGTATTCATCAGTAAAGAGTGTTCAGTATTATTGACAGAGAATTTATATCTTCATTTGAAAATTGCATAGGCTAGAAACATACAATTATTTAGCGTTGTTGAGTTTATATCCTCGCTTCTCTAATTGAGCAAGACATCCAGTGTCCGCCCAGATCTGATGAATGCATATGTTTGCTATCCAGTCTTGTCCATGTGCAGGTTTCCACGGGAAAACGTCACTTATGAGTTCGTCCTTACTTCTCTAGCAATGTCCAACATGTCTTGATCGTCTTATTAAATAGTTTGTGAGATAGGATACTACAGCTTTCAGGATTTGATTAAAAAAATCGGACCATATGACCATTAGGCACCCCTTTTGCGATCTCGTTTCATAAGGCAATTTTTTAAATTTACACCGTCAACATCCGGTTGTTTGTTAACAGAGGAATTTTAGTTTTTTTTTAAATTATAAAACTAACCCCTAACCCTAACTCCTAACAAATAACGGGATTTTTACGGTGTAAATGAAAAAATGTCATTATGAAACGAGATCGCAAAAGGGGTGCCTAAAAGGTCATATCGTCCAACAAATCAAGAGAAAATTTAAAATTATTGAAATTGATCGCTAATTAAGACTGAGCCTATTCTAGTAGGGACCACTCCAAGCGATGTTTAACGGGTTTGAATTCAGAGTTTTTCCTTCTCTTAGACTGGTTGTCTAACCAAGGTTAGAGAGCCCAGTCTGCTCTGCTATTTACCCTGGAGGGAGAGTAGTAGGATTCATAACATTCTCAAGGGTATTAGCGCTATGTGAACTGTAGCTTCGTTCAGGATTTGAGCTCGAGTCAACGAGTCCATTTCCTACGACACTAACCATTATACAACACACCTATAACTTAAGACAACATACAGCATCCATGTTTTGTTTTGTTCCAATCTCGACTTTTTTTTCCAATCGTTTCGTTAGAGTCGAAGTGGTGTAATCATACAGAAGCACTGATAGTTCAGCTTTGAAGAATTCTCGCTTTTTTCCCAATCCTTTAGTTAGAGTCCAAGTGGTGCAGTCATACAGTAGCTCTGACACGGCTACAGCTTTGAAGAAATTTTCTTTGAAGAAATAAAATCCCGCTTTATCTTATCAGAGTGATTATTTGAAGAGACCAGATTTTAACTTTGAAGCATAGGTGCTTAAACTACCACTAACTTCATTTACTGTATTATTTGGATTATTCCGAATATTGTCCTCATCTTTATTGTTATCTGTACTACGTTTCGGCCGATGTACCCTCCGGCCTTCTTCAGGTATTTCATGTCGGACTCGGGAGCCTTCTCGAACTCAGCAACCTTCTTTTCGAACTCAGGATCCTACTTGTCGTAATCGGGAACCTTATTGTCGTAATCGAGAGCCATTCATTTACTGTGTTCCATGCAGAGATTGTCTATCTTCTACAGAATTTCTGATTTGTTTTATCTGATGGTGAGGTTCCAGTTCTGGAGGTTTGGGGAATGTGGAGCACCCCTTAATCACCATTGCTCCATGGTCCACTCTGACCCGGAGTGGTAGTACCTGTTAGGGTCCCATCTATGGGATGAATAGAAAAACATGAGTTTATAAACAAAATTGTATTATGCATTAATAATGAATTTATCTCACAACTTTGTCGGCATTAAATGACCCACCGAGGTTGATATGCCGTAAAACAAAACAAACCAAATCAAACCAAACTTACGTAATAGAAAATACAAACAAACGACAAAATGCAGCAGCAAAGCTCAGATAAAACTAAGACATGCGAAAACCTCCAACTAGAATACATCAAGGCCAAAAAAAAATAAGATAGACAATCTCAGCATGGAACACAGTAAATGAATGGCTCCATCAGATAGAGTTTAACGTCATTCCCAGGACATGTAGACCCTCAGTCACCGCCTTCTAGCACCCATATGATAAGAAGGATCGGGGCTCGCCATAGGGGCAATAGGGTTGGGGACAATCATATAGGTGCTAGGGCTTGAGGTGACCAGCCGATTGATCGGAGGGGACCTCTCCGACCGCCCCTCTAGCCCAAGAAAAGCCTAAAGTGGAATATTGCAAGTCATGGACTGTTCATCCACCTTAAGCATCACGGGTCGCCACCCACGGCCAACAGGTGACCCTATTCGGGGAGTCTTACCCCTATGTAGAGGTGCAGTCGGTGCATTCTAACACCCCACCGACAGGGCAGCTATTACGTAGGGATGCTTTATTTATGTTATCTCTCTTTTTTGTTGTTTTGTCTATTGCAGTCCATTCTTTCCTATGCGTACATTGACATCATTTTAGACAGAATATTACTACCTAGAAATGAGAAAAATTGGTTGGTTTGTTGGTTGGATTTTACAGCATGTAAACTATACTTTTTTGATTATTTTATGCCGGAAACATTTTGTTTAATTCATTCTTGATGAATATTCATTTTTTTTTTAAACTCAAATTTTTTATATGGAATTTTTTTCTATTTAACCCGTACATGAGACCCTAAAATGTACTACACTCCAGATCAGAGTAATGGTGATGCAGGGGTACTCCATACTCCCCTGAGCTCCAAAACTGTAAATTTACCATTAGATGCAGCTGATCGTCATACCCCGGACACTAAGACCCTCAACCACCAACTTCTAGCACCTATATGATAAGAAGTGTTGGGGTTTGCCTTAAGGTAATATGGATGAGATCTGGTCTTCTAAACTCCGAGGCTTGCCATTTAGTGTTGATATGTCTCCATCTTGTGTAAAATACATGGAATCCGTTTTATCTGTGTTCACATAGAGGCCAATGAATCTTGCTGCCTTCTCGAGGCTATGCTACACTGATTTGGCTGGTGCAGGTGCATAGGCAACAATCGCTATATCATCTGCCTTGTCCGCCTCTGTAATAGTTTCTGCGTGATATCGTCAGCTTCTTGCATTTTTTTTTTAACGTGACGCCTTTTTCTTTCATTAGATCGTCTTTTTAGTTATAATCTTGCAGATATAATTGATAATTAACAGTAATTAAATATTTGATTAAATGTATCGCATTAACTCTAAGATGTCAACAGAACTTGGGGCATTGATTGTGCTTAAAATTGCTATCAACGACCGGGTGTTGGCCCTATTAGTTGGGACAGAAGAATACCCCGACTGCACCTCTGCAGATGGCTAAAGTCCCCCCTATTGGGCTACAATGGAATGCGAAACTTGAGCCATCTTCCTTCCTTTTAATTAAAGTTGGTTGGTTTTTGGGCTGGTTGGATGAATTTTACTGCATTCAACCTTTGTTGAAGCGCGTGGTGTAATGGTTAAAGTCATGGGAAATTAACCCAAATAATGGGCAGACTGGGCTCTTTAACCTTGGTTAGGCAACCTGTCTCGAAAAAGGAAAACTCTGAATTGAAACCTGTTGAAATCCGCTTAAAAAATTTACCTTGTGTCACATCCTGCTCGTGCGGAGGGGTTGGTATGTATAAGACATTATGCCGAAGACGTTTTGCCTTATTCATGATATTCAATTTTTTTTTGTTCAAACTCAGTTATTTCAAACACATTTTTTAAACTCATTTTACTATTAAATCCATTGATGGGAATTTAAAATGTACTACCTCCTATTAATTGAGGTGGAGAAAAGATAGGACGAAGAAAAGGGAAAAGAAGAAGGAACACTTCCATTCGTGCCTGACACGTGTTTCTTTCCTCTAATGACAATTTAAATACATGTGAGTCATCGCCAAAGGATTATTAATAAAATCTTTCGTGACTAGTTCAGATGTTACTTCTGCGAACGGCAGGATCATCATCATCATCATCATCATCATCATCATCATGATTTCTACTTTAATCTAACAAGAAAAAAACAGACATGACGTTTTTTATAAATTCTGGTGGTTATCACTCGAGACGCATCCGCAGTAAGAGAGTCAATTTTTCAAACATTTTTACACTCTTTTTTTTTCAATTTAATCAATAGTTGGCACCCTAACATGTATTACCCTGCGGCCCAAGTCGACCTGGGAAAATAATGGCGATGAAGTGATACTCCACACTCCCAAGAGCTCCAAAATTGGAACTTCCAATTAGATGAAATTAAACGACATACTTTGGACACTAAGAGCCTCAGATACAGCTTTCTAGCACATATCTGATAAAAAGGGTAGGGTATGCGATAAGGGCAAAGCGATTGGGACGATCTTATACCTTCTAGGACGTGACGTTATTGATCGGAAGAAGCCTTGCAACTACACGTCTAGCCTAAGTAAGGGCCAAAATGGAGTTTTGCATGCAATAGATTGCTCGGCTACCAAGAATTCACACTTAAGTATCATGAGTCCCCACCCACGGGCAACCAGGGACCCCATTGGGAGGGGGGCATTTTACCGCAGCCGATAGGTCGGAGCAGGAATATGAATTAACTGATTGATTGATTGATTAAGTTAAAGAATCGCGTTTATTATACGTTTATATTTTTCATTTTTGTGTAGATGTTTCTGTTTTGACAAGAGGTTTTCACACGGTAATATATATATATATATATATAATATATATATATATATATATATATATATATATATATATATATGTGTGTGTGTGTGTGTGGTGTGTGTGTGTACACACATATATATATATATTATATATATAATATATATATATACTTGCATTGTGACCAAACGCCAAACGATATATATATATATATATATATATATATATATATATATATTTATATGGTTGAACTCGAGTGACAAATTCCTGTCGTACGAGTTTCTGTTCAATCCTTTCAAGGTGTCTGGACATCTTTTGGTGTCAGGGTGGAACTAGTGTACCAATCCTCAAAGGTGTTCCACTACCAATTGTTACTACCTCCCACTACCAATTCCCAAGCTACTGCTCGTTTTCTTTAAAAACGAGACACCACGAAACATACCATCAGTTTCCAACCTGAAGATGGCAGATCGACATGCCGAAAGCGCTCGTAGAGACACATTTGGTGGATTGCTACACACCAGTTCCACCCTGACACCAAAAAAGATGGCCAGACACCTTGAAAGGATTGAACAGAAACTCGTACGACAGGAATTGTCCACTCGAGTTCAACCAAACATATTTAAAAGAGGAAATACTGCCAAATAACACACACACAACAACACACACACACACACACACATATATATATATATATATATATATATATATATATATTAATGCTTTAAAAAGACCTCCTAAAAGATTCATTGTATGGAAAAAAAAGTTTTTTTTTTTACAATAGAAGGAGGAGGGTAAAGGGAAAATAAAACGAGTTGCACGCTGACTAGTTTCGATCCTTGCTCAACAGAGCTAAATATCGAGGATAATAGAATAACCGGACGAGTGAGAAAATAAGAAAGAAGAACGATTTCTTTTCTTTACCTCAAAAGAGGGAGGGAGAGAAAATCTAAAGATTGATAATATTCAAACCAAGTAAGCCCTCTCTTTGTTTACAAAGAGCAGGTTTATTGGTCAGAATATATAATGTTTCCAAATTTTTGAGGTGGTAAAAAGAGTGTGACTTGCTCTAAACTGAGAACCAGTCAACACTAAATGAGTCGGCGCAATTGGAGTTATTTATGAGGTGCTCGCCTATAGAGGAACCATAAGTATTCCTCAGTACATCGTTCGGACCGACGATTCCATTTCTAATCTTAGTAGGGACATGTTTGATTCGGGCATCCAATCGCTGGTTTGTTCTTCCTATGTATTGCAAACCGAAAATACATTTGTATGCATAAATTATAGAGTTATTATGGTGGGGGAGTTTACTGAAAATGATTAGTAAAAAAAATAAAAAGTAAAAAAAAAAAATAAATAATCCAACGGCTTGGAGAGGCAATGTAGCCAATCCGTCTGAATAATAATTTTTTTAGAAGGGACAAAATCGCACAGAATGAGACCCTCTAGAGAACTAATCCTATCCATAGACAATACTCCCTAAGATGATGAGAATAACTGTAATTGAAACTTCAGAATTCCCAGAAAATTGCATATAAAGTCTCATAAATTTCCTCTTTACCATTTCAAATAAAGTCAGCGGTCTGATGATACACATAAGTATACACTGATAGCTGTAGGTAGAAATTAGATCTGTAACCGCAAAATCGACGATTTTAAGCTTTTTCATTACCAATTATATATATGTTTCTTTTTCACAATATAATATATATTAATTATTATATTATATATCTATATATGTGTGGTGTGTGTGTGTGTGTGTGTGTGTTATTATATAGTATATATATATATATATATATATATATTATATTAGGAAACGAGTGAAAAAACTCTCGTCAAAAGATATATATATATATAATATATATAGTTTATATATATCCTATGATTATGACTTTTTAATACTGCATGCCACAATGTCTGACTTCCAGCTGTGAAAAAAACATCCTATATAATGTGTCGTATTCATTCGAGCATCATTCGAGTTCTTTGCGGAAATCTGATTAATCACTTTTGTATTCATAGTCCTGTTGGAATGGAACCACTTAAACACAACACTTCATTATTGTCGGCGTTTCGACCGACTTCCGTTTCCGCTTCACTTCTAGTGGCGTTGCCTGTCTTTCATAGGTTGAGGCGTGAACGCACATACACACACCTCACATGCAAGTGCATAGATTTACTCCATATAATCGTGTTTTAAATACAATAGCTATACGTACACAATAGTATAAAACGTAAGCTGAGTCTACTGAAGACGAGGCACTGGCCCTCTCTAACTCAGATTATGGAGTAGACAGGGATCTGTGAGGTAATGTAAAGAGGCTGGTGGTTGGTGTGGGCGCTCCATCACAGAGGCAGAAATAATCTTCCTTGGTTTAGCACTAGTCTTAAAAAAGGGATAGACTCCTCGCTGTTTGGCTGGTACCGACTTTAGGCCACCCCACGACTTGTTTTCTTACTTTATAGTAATGGGCCGGTTTTGCTCAGTCGGTAGAGCGGCCGACTAGGAAGTACAATGTTCCTGGTTCGACGGCCCTCGCCAGCTCAGGTATTAGTAGCACGGGGATCTGTGCGGATAAAGTGAGGAGCTGACGGGTAGGTGTGGCGCTCAACCTCAAATCAACGCAAAACAATCTCCTTGGTCTAGCGCATATTGAAAAGGGGATAGACTACCTCGCTTGTCTGGCTGATAACGACTTTAGGGCCTGGATACCCAGTTATATTATATATATATATAATATCATATTATAATATATATATATATGTGTGTGTGGTGTGTGTGTGTGTGTGTGTGTGTGTGTTGTGTGTACGATAGAATTGGGATAAAGTTGATTGACAAGAATAAAGGAGTGAGTTGATTTTATAGCAGAAAGAACTGACTAAAAACTTGATATATTCCAATTCTTCTCATCTTCACATTCTCAGACTTAGTCAACTTATATACTGAAAAAAGTAAATTTTTATAATAAACGTACGTGAAACGAATTTTATGCTTCAAACCTAACTTAATCACGTGTTGATTTTTTGTCTTTTTCATCGCAAATGTCCCGATGAAGGTTTTAAAAAACGCGAAACGTTTAACGGTGACTTTACCATTTAAAATAGATTTTAAAAAATCTTTTTGGAATACTTTGTTTTCTTTCTAATTTATATATATATATAATATATAATATATATATATATATTATATAAATCAGGCGAGCATCCCATTCAAATGTAAGGTTAAACAAATCGAGAAAAATCAACCTCTGTAATGTACATTTCGGCCTATTAGGCTCATCAGCAGAGCTATAGATAGGAAGACGCGCTGATGAGGCCTAATAGGCCGAAATGTGCATACAAGGTTGATTTTTCTCGATTGTTTAGCCTTACATTTAAATAGGTATGCGCCTAATTAATTAATTATTAATTAATTAACTTTTAAAAGTATGTACGACTTCAATTAAGCACATATTCTCCCAAAAAATTGTCGGCTAAAAAAAGCCATATCAAAACACATCGCTTGTGTATTTACTTCCTCATATATATATATATAATAAAACATTGAAATTATCCAGCTTATATAAATACATATATATAATATATACACATACACATACCACATTTCACACACACAACACACAAACACAAACACACACACACACACCACACATATATATATATATATATATTTGGTAGAATGCAATGTATTAATGTGGTGGTGGTGCATTGGTAATTAAGCTGAAAGTTATCTTTTCATTCATAGTAATGAGTTTCTTAATTGCATTATAAATAATTCAATTATCCATAAAACAATGAATATTTCGGTATTTATTATTATTTTCATTGAAAACAAATATAACGGTACAATTTGCATGTATGTGCGCGTATATGTGTGTATGCGTCTGTGTGCGTGGCATACATCAGTTTTGTATTTGTGCGTACGCGTATGTTGTGCATCATCCGAAAACAGTGATCGAATGTCGATTGTATCTGTTTATGTTCATCATTAATAAAACATCCACCCATGAACAGATATTTAGACAAAAGACTAGAATGAATTACCAGCGAAATACCCAGCGAATACAGAGAGAAATGACGAAGGAATGGATGGGCGAGTGGGCAACTTGGGGTCTACTACTCTCTCATAATTGACGCCAAGGATAAAATGGATCTAGAATATAAACAGACAGACTGAAAGAAAGGATAATGAAATGAAATTGGCGAAAGATGCGAAAGAAAATTGATGAAAGAATTAAAAAAAAAACACAGAAAAGATATACAGACAAAAGATGAAAAAAAAGAAGAAATTGCAAAATAGACCTTTAAAAAAAGGAAAAAAGAAAGAAAGAAAAAGAATACATATTTACTAGAATATACAAATCCAAGCACCTGTCGAAAAAAGGGGGATCACAGGAAAATTATTTAAAAACATCAACAAAAATAGACTAATAATCCGATTTTAATGAAAAATGTCGGTTACTGAAGTAATAAAAGAAGAGATTTTCTCTATTTATATATCTATACATGCATAAAGGACAGTTGTGTATATGTGTTGTCCGGAGGAAATTGAGAAATAAAAACAATTTAAAATGTACACATTAATATCACCAGGGCTTGGTATATAAGGGCAGTGTATGTATGTCCGGAGGAAACTTCGAAATAAAACAATTAACGACAAAGTAAATATAATAATACACATTAAATAATACCAGGGCTTGGTTTTCTATACATATATAGTTGTGTGTATGTATGTCCGGAGGAACTTCGAAATAAAACAATTAACGACAAAGTAAATATATATATACATTCACTATCACCAGGGCTTGGTTTTTGAGCAAAAATAATGAAAAAAAAAAAAAGATTTTATTTATATTTGGAAGTTATTTAAAAATAAAAATTTGTATAGTAACAGAAGTACATTGAAAAATATAATGTTGATCGATTGAATTAATCGCCTCATTTAGATTGGGGGTTTTTTTTAATTGTAAATTATTGAATTAACATTTCTTACTATATTGTTATTATATTTTCCGTGGGGATTTTATGGGAAATCCAGTGAGGATCTTTTTGTGATAAGTAATAATGGATCTGCGAGACTAACTTAAAAAAATCCCCTCTTTACCCAAGGAACGCCGGGTAGCCGCTGCTAGTTTAGAAAAATGTTTACTTTAAAGGCTTAGTATTTTTTCGTTAGTTTTTTCTTTCGCACATTCAGGAAACAATAACTTTTCTTGGCAATTCTTTAGTGTTTTGAAAATTTGAAAACTTATGAAAAAGAATTCATTTGAGAGGACATATGTAAAAATAATCGATGTTTCGATAAGTCAGTAGAACGTCTTACATTTTGAAACTTAATTCTCGTATATAATCCGCTTTGGGTATTTTTATAAATATAAAATAAATTCTGTCATTCACTGTCTGAAAACGGCGTATTTATTTAAATAAAAAAAAGATTGTATAGCTAAAAATAGCTATTTTTAATTTAATTTTTAATTTTAATTAAGATTGGTATAGCGGCTGAAATCAGTTTAAGGGATGAGTTTTTAGCGTAATGTTAAATGACCCGCAAAAGAGATTTGATTTTATGCCATGAAATAAAATAACGCAGCCAATCCAACCAATATTGCATATCCGTTTTGGACAATATGCTGACTCCGTAAAAATTATAAAACTTTACATGACTAAATCCCAGACCCACCTTCTGGAATTTTAATTATTATTATAATTTATTTTTTATTTAAATATTTTTTTCAACAAATTTTTTTTGTACAAAATGTATGTTAGGCTTAATTGCCACAACAGGGCTGTTTTTAAGCTTTAAAATTGGCTTTCTTGTACTTGCATTTACTAATTTAAGACAAAATGCACCTATATTTTTTCAGAAATTGAAGAATGAACTATCATACTCACCTTTACAGGAAGGCTGTGACTAGCATCCAGTCCACCTGACAAAAAAAGACAGTAACTGAATACACTCTGTAGCAACTGACAGAACATGGTCAAGTGTTTCATATATGTGAAAGAAATATATAAAAAATGTTCTGGGTTCCAACGGGAGAAAATTCAATATTTTATAAAAAAGAAGGTCCGCAAATGTATTATGTCTGAGAAAATTTTAAATTCCTTTTTATCTTACATATGCGACACGTGTTTCTGATCTGTTGTCTTCTTCAGGCATTGAATTATTATTTTGGCAGAATATGTCCGATATTTGATAGGTTGTGTGTGTTTTCTGCAACTTTCTATTATAATAGAAATATACACACTAAAACCATCAGCCAATGAAAATCCTGGATAAGACTTGACATGCCACATAGGTAGACTATCCCCAGCCTGCTATTTAAACCACTTACCAAGTCTGGGTTCTGAGAAGCAGATTCAACTTGCAACAAGTTGAATACTTATCAGTCTACACAAATCTTTACAAACTCTATAGCAGAATCCTAAAGATATATATATTTAAGTCTGACAATTTTTCATTTTAGATTATATCAACATAAACTCTGATTTTTGAACCTTGATCTTGTGATACTCCACAGTTTACTAAAAAAATATAAGAAACAACAAAAACAGAAGAATTATAATTTTCTATTTTGTGTGAATGTGAATGTAATAGGCTTAACTTTGCTGAGGAACTCTTAGAAAATCTAACAGAAATTTTCTAATATTCTTTAACTGAAATGTTTAAGTTATTCATTTTTATGACTATTTCATTAAATTTTTATAACCAGAATTTTAAAATAACAACCCCAAACAATATTTGTACAATAATACAAAATAATAATCATAAAAATGCCGAGGTAGAATATACTGCTCATACTATCTCTTTAAATGATTTCATTTAGTTCTGCCAGGAAAAAATCCGTAAATCAAATTTTTCTTTAAAAATTGCTAATATTTTGTCGGCCAAAATTGATTTCCAGTACAAAATATCCAATGACATGTATAATTTCATTGTTAGAAGCAAAAATCCAAGTGAAATTGTGTTATTATTTCAATTTGGTTTTATACCTGATATGTGCTATTAATATTCCTTTAAAATCGAGTTTTAGATGTAATTCTTTTTTCCTTTTCAATCTTTTAAATGTGTGTCAAAATATCCAATAAATATTCTTTCCAAACAGAGGGCCATTTAGAGTTCATAAATGGATATTATAACAAAGTATGAAGTATGTACCAATTTAAAATGCTTGTAAATTATCATTACTAGCAAGAATTTTGTGCCCTTTGGGCATAAGTATTTAAGTTTTAATGTAATGAAATATGTTAAATTAAAGACTAATGAAATTAAATAAGAACGCATATAAAAACATTACCCTTATTTAAATTATATTCCTAATTTCTATATAAAAATTATTTCATAGGATTGATTTTAATACGTTGGATAAAACAATAATATTAGAGATCAAGTAATTATTTATTAACCCAGTTTGTTAAAACCAGTATGTAAAGTATCAACACCCTATATTATATAAACCTTTATTTCTTAGGGATTTATAAAACACATTGCAAGATCTTAAATGCACTAATAAGCGTGGGCTGTTTTGAGGCAATCTAACTCAGATTTCTATAGAGACATCATAGATAAATAATATTTAATTCAATGTATTAATGATTTTTTGACTATAAATTAAATACTCATTGATAAGGCTTTCACAATTCCAGAGGGTATTATGGCATAAGTAGTGACATAGTTCCAGTTACTGATAGACAATACACCGATATCCATTATAATAAGTTTAGGAATTAGTAATTGAAGATTTTTAAACAAATTAGGATTATTATTGCATAGGAATAGAGTATTTGGAACCATACAATTGCTTGCAAAAAAGACTGATTTGGAATTAAATAACCTAGTTTTGAATACTATAAAACCACCAACAAACAGAATGGATTAGGAAAGAAATATTATAAATGACCAATAAAAATAAAAGAGTATAGCAGATCAACATTCAATAACTCTGTTCACCTTGTATCTTTGCTGAGTAAACATTTCCCCTATCCTTAATATTTTGTGTTCTTTTCTAGTAATTTTCTGGTAAGTCTGATACTCAAAGTGGCAGTATAGATAAAAATCTATAATCCGTATGCAATTTTTTGAAACCTGTAACTTTTCAAAAGTGCTTACTGCTGCGTAACTCTAAATATTACTTTAAACTAACTCCATGTTCTGGTCTAATGGTTAAAGTCGTAGAAAATGGACTTGTCGACCCGAGTTCAATTCCTGGACGAAGCTTATTTGCATTTCACGTAGCACTAATACCCTTGGGAAAGGTATGAATCCAATTCTCCCTTTACTATGGGTAAATAGCAGGGCACACTGGGCTCTTTAACCATGGCTAGGTAAACCAGTCTAGGAGAAGGAAAACTCTGAATTCAAACCTGTTAAACTGCGTTTAAAAATTGATCTTGTGTCGCATCCTGCTCGGGTTGGTAAATATATAAACAAACTAACTCCGCAACCTAACATATGTACAGACGGCAGAATACACATTTTTTAGCCAGTCAACATTGAAATCGGCCAATATCAGCTGGAGTTTATACGCTTACCCCCACCCACACCAGCGACACATTTTTGCATATAATCTGTTTGTAGGATTACAGTCAAGTGGAATAAGCTCAAAATCTGATGAAAATGATAGGCGTGTCCTACATGTAAATTTATCTGGCATGTGTGGAAATCTGAAGTGGCTTCTTTGGCTGATAGATGTATCCGTCTCTCACTATTGCTTTCGTTCATTGGTCTCTTGCACTTATGTGAAAGTGTGTTAAAAGGTTCTTAGCCCAACCAAGATGGGAATAACCTAGAACCGTGAAACATATATATTTTGTCTTTTGTTCAATATTCTTCAGGTTTTTTTGTTTTTTCAAGTTCTTTTAATCATTCCTCAAACTAAAATCAAAAATGGTTATTCTCTCTGAGCATGGCCAAAAAGATTTTCAGAATCCCCTTATATATATATATATATATATATATATATATTTTAGGAGAATAAGTGCTTAATTGGAGTCGTACCTAATTTTGAATTAATTAAATTGATAATGAATTAGGCGGGAATACCTATTAAATGTATGGCTAAACAAATCGAGAAACAGAGATTAATTTTTCTCGATTTGTTTTAGCCATACATTTAATAGGTATTCCCGCCTAATTCATTATTAATTAATTATTAATTTCAAAATTAGGTACGACTCCAATTAAGCACTTATTCTCCTAAAATTATCGGCAAAAAGCCATTCCAAAACAAACCGTGTTTACAACTTATCATATATATATATATATATATATATATAATACACATACAAGGTGTCTCAAAATAATGTATACATTCTTTGAATCGTTATAACTTATTCAATTTATGTATTTTGACTTGTAAATAAGATTGATAGAAGATAAAGAATACAAAAAAGAGTGTATGCTTTTTGTTGGGGCACCCTGTATATATATATTATATATATATATATATAGTGTGTGTGTGTGTGTGTGTGTGATGAGAAATGGAAGTGAATCCGACAGTATGTAGTATTGCGAGAATTTGAAAAAACCAGTTTTAAATAAAATGACTGGTAAGTTTATTAGTCAATGCTGCAGTGTTTTCAATCTGTTTAGTTGATCTACTTCAGGGCTTTTGTTTTAATTTATTTTCCTTAGAACAAAAGCCCTGAAGAAGATCTACTAAACAGATTGAAAACACTGCAGCATTGGCTAATAAACTTACCACTCATTTTATTTAAACCTGTGTTTTTTCAAATTTCTCACCATGCTACATATATATATGTATTAATATGTGACTAAAAATTGAGGAGTAACAGATAAAACATGAAACAACTTCATTCAATTGATGTTTCACCTCGGTTTGTTAACAAGGCTTTGTCAGATTTTGTTTTCGTTACATACTGAGGCGAAATATCAATTGAAACGAGTTTTTTTATTTTATCTGATATTCCTCAATTCCTAATCACATTTGTTGGCTTTTTACCCATCTGTTACTCCTCATAATATATATATATATATATATATATATATATATATATATATAGTGCATTTTTGCTTAATTCTTGGCCTACCACTGTTCACAGACAACCAAAAGCTGGTAGAAATGTTCACATAATGATTTTTCAATGTAAACAAGTTACTCATGCAAAAGCCGCTGCCAGTGGTTTATGATAGGATCGCAGTGGTAGAGCCACTGTGAGCAGTTAAAGTAGGCAAAGAGTTAAACATCTTATAAATTATTGGTAGCATTTTTCTAATTTGTGTGCATTTAACAAAGTCCTGAGCCATGAACAGGATATAAACACATGGTCAATTTTTTTTTCAATGGTGTTTTAACAGGTTTGAATTTAGAGTTCATGCAATTGGTAGACTGGGTTTTTTTTAACCCGGGTATGGCAACCAGTGTAGGAGAAGGAAAACTCAAATTCAAAACCTGTCAAGCTATTTGCATAAGAATACATACAATTGCTTTATTATTTACCTATAGCTGGGGGGAGAGTAGTTTGATGCATACTTTTACAAAGGGTATTAGCATTCTGTGCAATGCAAACAGTCTTGTCCAGGATTTGAAATTCTCTCTCCATCTCCATTCTTTTTGATAACCATTACACTACAAAAGCCTCAGATTTTTCAATAGATCAAAATTTCAGAAGACCAACAGTGTAGAAACAATGATACTCACCATCGTGAAGAAAAAGTTCTACTTAGCTGCTGTTGTTAAAACCAACAGTAGGCTAACTGACTTCAATATGGTGCTACTGGCAGGATCGTTACTGTCCTTCCAGATCGTCAGTACCAAATCAGGGTCGATGGATCAGGAAGAGTCACTCTCAGGAATCGCCGTTTTCTTGAGGAAGTTGGAGGCCAAAGCAAAACCACTCCAATGCCAAGTGCAATGCCTGAATTTACAAGCCCTGCAAGCAATACTTCATCTATGCATTCCAATCTCCGAACATCTCCAGAAATGATGCGCAATACAGCAATTTCAACACCCCACAGTGAGCACTGATACATCAACCTGCCTTCGTCCATCGAAAATCCCTCGAGCCTTGTCCAGGTTATTCCGCGCATAACAGGGTAGGCCTTAAAGAAAGCTCACTCCTCGTAGAGCCTTGCCTGCACACAGGGGAGGGAGAGGGGAGATGTAGAAACAATGATACTCACCATCGTGAAGAAAAAGTTCTACTTAGCTGCTGTTGTTAAAACCAACAGTAGGCTAACTGACTTCAATAAACAGCAGCTTAGAAAGTACCCGAGTTCAACAAGAATACCTGAAGAAGGCTGGGGCACATGGACTGAGATGTTGTGTAGATAACTGTAGCAAGAGAAATTACCTATGCAGGAACTCAAAGGCAAGCACAAACATGAGTGTATTGGCAAACTAATAGAGATTAAAACTCACAAACTCCTGATCATGGAGCTCTAAGTCAGACTACCTCGTTGGCACATATGCAAACTTGTGCATTGCGATGGCAGTGTAGGGGTTATTTTCCCATTTGCCTGAGGAGTTATATGCCGCCGGTTGTCGTTTGGTCCCACTAGGGACCGTCTGGTATTTAAGCGCTATTCAAACTTCTCTTCCTCTTTTCTACCTCTATCCTCGCTATGAGACCACATGGGTTAGACACAGTCTACCCTTTCTCGGTGGGGCTCCGGCCCCCTCCTTGTAAGTTATTTCTATCTATGGACGCTCAGTCCTTTATATATGTAGGTTTTATCTACTCTTGTATTTGTATTGATGTATCCATGTACTCTTCTATTATGTATCCTTTGTATTCATGTGCTGTTATCTATTAAATGTATTGTCCCTCAACCCTTGTCGGAGTTGTATGTTCTTCAAATATTCACTTTGAATCTTACAGCAGCAAGGGTGGGATTGGCACGGATGTGAGATCTTGGTCAGGACAGTTAATCATTACTTAAGGACTGCTAGAAAATTGTTGCAGGCAGAAGGACTTTGAAACAGTTGGGAGAAGATCTTTTTCAGTGGAGAGATCCGGCTCTCCGACCCGATGAATTTCTGTTTTCATTATAATAACAAAGATGAGGACATAGTCCGAATAATCCAGATGATAAAATCATAGCCTCATCTCAAAAATTCCGAGAAATAAAAGCCAAAATTTTATGATAAAACTGAGAAGAAAGTATTAATGAAGGAAATTGAAGGATCTAATAAATTCATTGATGAAGCTGTCATTTAGAATTTAAATTAAAAAAAAGCCTCCAAAAAATAGGGGAGGCAAAATTAACATTGAAGCTAGCAATGTCACCACTAAATTAAGAATTGATGATTCTTGTCAACAAAGATGAAGAAGAAGAAAGCTTTTATAATATTCAATGCAATGATCACAAAGTTAATTTCAGGCATAGAACCAAATGCAGACTACTCTGTCAAAATTCCAGTTGTAAAAATCAGCAGTCACAAGGTGCAAACAGTGAAAAATAGTATAGAAATTTGTTGGGTGATTAGCATCCAACTGTGTGTTGAGCTGAATATGCTGTTGGTTTGAACAACAGCAACTAAGCACTACTCACTAGTGCCCAAACAGCAGGTATTTATGGAACTCCATAGTAGTCCATTCATGTATTTAGGTGATTCCATTCCTTGAGTCCTGGTTGACTGCTTGATTTCTATGATGTTATGAGGCTTCATAAATACTCTGGCATACTGCTGTAGGATTGCAACAAGGTTAGATCCGTATTAAGTGTGGCACCAGCAAAAACAACCTCCCTGGTCTAGTGCAAGTGAAAAATGGGTAGACGTCCTCACTATCCAGATGATACCAACAATTTTCCCAATCCGCCTTTGTATGGCTCCTATAAGCTTTGGTATGGCAACAGGTCTGGGAGAAGGAAAATTCTGAATTCAAACCTGTTAAATCCTGCTTAAAACTTGACCTTGTGTTGCAACCTGCTCATGTAGAGGGATTGTGTAAATATTTATTTATTTTATTTATTTTTTTATTTTTTTATAAAATTTTGATCAAAATCACACCTTTCTATTTTCTTACAATGTGAAATTGTCAAAACCATTCCACTGGAACGACTGATTCATATTAAAGAAAGTAAAAATCTATTATACTGGCCTGTTTGTGCTAAGATGGAAACCACCTGTTTTTCTTTCTTTCTTTTTTTTTTTTTTTGGTGGGGGTGATTGTTTGGGGGGGTTCTAAGTAAATTCACTTGGCCTTTTTATAGAATGCATTGCTCTCACTTTTAGCCCCCCCCCATTGGTACTACATTAAGACAACTTTGAAGATCAGATTTTATTGATTTGTATTACTTTCCAAGATTTAGATGTATGATAAAGAAAAAAGACAAAATAAATGACTTTGATCAGAGATATTAAGATTTTTTTTTAAATTCTAGGTTCTTTGAAGTTAAGAAAGGCCACTGCATGTTGGGTAGACTAAGACAATTTCCTGATGAAAATAATTTGTTAAAAACGTTTTTTGCCTTGAAAAGTATCTTTTATTCTTTTCATTCCTTTTTTTTATAAATAAATCATTTTTGAGATGAGACTTGATAATTTGGATTATTATCCTAATCTTTATTGTTATCTGTACAACGTTTCGGCTGATGTGCCTTCTGGCCTTCTTCAGGTATTTCTTGTTGGATTCAGGAGCCTTCTTGGACTCGGGGACCTTCTTTTTGAACTTGGGAAACTATTGAAGTGGATATAGGCATTGGGTTAAGACAATTCTAAGTGATAGTTATCTCTAGGCTGCAGGTTCAATCTTGGTCAAGGGCAACAGTAACATATAATAATAATTAACACACATTAACCCTTGTACTGAGGTATGGTTAGTGGAATGAGAACAGGATACTCTCATGGATTGAATAAAGGGTTGGGTTCAAAGTTCCGTGATAGCTCCCAATTACAACAAGAGGGTTCCTGAGTTCATCTACAGGATCCTAACAGTTACTACCACTCTGAAATTTTGAAACCCATAAACCAGTTGCTTCTGCTCAGTAAATGACACATGAGAGAGCCACTGCCTGTGGCTTACAGTAGGTCACAGTATTGGGAGAGCCACTGTGAATGGTTTAAAGTAGGCAAAGAGTTAAGAATGAGTAACATTTGTTCGACCAGCAAAAACCTACATTAATCAGTCATTTGGAAGACCTGCCAGGAGAGATGATTGATAGGGACGTGTGGCAAGAGAGAGACATGGATATCCATGCTGCCAGCATGACATGATGATGAAGATGATGATGATGATGAATATTAAGCCATTATCAGAAAAACCTTTCACATAATCAGCTTTAAAATACAGCAACAATGTCATTAAACGTTATAGGATAACAGCCAATCAGAATTTGTTTAGAATTAGTTTTAATGTCAAATTCAAGATGATAAAATTAAAATAACATTTTGAGGCTAATGGGTCAAACCTGGATTTCAAATTATGAATGACATTCGGATCTTTTAAAAATCAGTTATGCTATAATTGAGAATGGTATGTCTTAAACTATTAATAGCTGTCTATAAACAATGGAGATGTGGATGGTATAATGCTTATAGGAGCCATGCAAAGGCAGTTTATCATATGGTTGCTGAAGGTTTTCATGTCCAGGGAATGATGTTAAACTCTAACAGATGGTGAGGTTCCAGTTTTGGATGTCTGGGGAATGGGGAGCACCCCTTCATCACCATTGCTTCCAGGTCCACTCTGAACCGGAGTGGTGATACCTGTTAGGGTTAAGGTTAAATAGAAAAATGTTTATAAAAATAAATTAAGTATCTATTAAGAAATAATTTATTTAAAAACTTTATCGGTATTGAATGACCCACTGAGGTTGATATGCTATCAAACAAACCAAACCAAAGGCAGTTTAACTAAAAAATTATGTTGGATGGTTGGTTGGATTTTATGGCATGTCAACCCTTGTTGGGTTATTTTATGCTGAAGACGGTTTTGTTTTATCCATTTTTGATGGGTATTCAATTTATTAACACATTTTTCCATCTATTTAACCCATAGATGAGACCATAACAGGTACTCCCACTCCATGTTAGAATGGACTTGGGAGTAATGACAATTAAAGGGTACTCCACACTCTCCAAAGCTTGATAACTGGAACTACTTTCAGTCACTGTGCCTTCTAGCACATATATGATAAAATGGTTGGGGGGTTTGCCATAGAAGCAATAGAGTTGGGACAATCATCGAGGTGCTAGGGATTAACGTGACTAGCCGATTAATTAGGTCTCCAAGCCCAAGTAAGGGGCAAAGTGGAGTGCTGCATGTCATGGACCACTGAACCACCTTGATTCTGTCTTTAAAGACAGAATCAAGGTGGTTCAGTGGTCACTATCCAAAAAAAGCAGGAACCAGAACTCTGGTTAAAAGACAGGGGAAGATCAAGAAAGTCTGGTTACATATAAGTGTGTAGTGTAATGTTTATCCTCATAGGAAATGGACACGGTGACCAGAGTTCAAATCCTGGACAAAGCTGTTTGCATTTTGCATAGCGGTAATACTCTTGGGAAAAGTATGCATCCATCTATTCTAGTAACAACTGTAGAATACTGATAATTGTTATTCTGTGTTACTTTCACCCTTAGCCAGGATTGAACCTGCAGTCTGGAAATGACTGTTACAGATTATTAACTATTGGACAGTAGGACAGTCAAACACCTCCTCAGCTTAATGGACTCTTCCTGGCAGCAGTGGCAGGAATTATTTAAGCTGTTATAGTGGGTTCATTAGAGAACTAGTAACTTCATGTTAGGCTTGGCCAGTCAAACCAATTGTTGACTGTCTAACTGACTGACTTCAATAACAACCTTCATGTGAAGGTTGGTATGATATGTTGATTCTATAGAAACATAAGCACCAGCCTGTAGAATGACCATCATACTCGGCTTCATAGGAATGCAGTAACTAGAATCCAGTCACCAGACAAATAGAAGACGGAGCGTAACCAAATACAGTCTATAGCAACTGACAGGATATGGTCAAGTGTTCAATATTCATGGATAAAAATATACACACTAAAACCACCAGTCAATTAAAATCCTGGAAATATACTGGACATGCCACATAGTTGAATAGCTCAAGCTACTATTTAAAACCACTTACCAAATCTGGATTCTCGGAAGCAAATTCAATTTGCCACACAGTTGAATACTGATCAGTTTACACAAACTCTACAAAAGCAAAACAAAACATATAACTTATTTTTTTAACCCAAGGTACAAAGTGTTCAGTGATAGATTGACTGAATCTTTTATCTGGCATGTAGTGGAGGTAATTTTTCTCAGAAGCAGATTTAACTTGCCACACAGTTGAATACTGATCAGTCTACACAAATCTCTATACAACTCTGTACTTCGTGAAACAAGATACAGTCAAAATTGGTGCCTGTTTGAATAAATTTTTGTTGGCTATCTCCGCAAAGATGGCTTGATTGATTTTAGTAAAAACTTTGTAGGAATACTCACCAGGAGTCTTCAAGAGAAAGTAACCTCAGGGTCTGTATAAAAAGCTACACAGTGCGTCAAAATTGATTAATCAATTAATGTTACAAAGAGAGAGAGAAAGAGAGAGGGAATGATTGTAATGGTTGTACTGTGTTTATTGGAGGATTTTGGTCACTTGTCAAAAATATCACTTTTAAAACAGATTAATTTTATGAATCTTAGCAAGATGTTTTGGACAGATTTATGTCTCGAAATTCAGTGCTCCGTTTTGGGGTTTTTTTGTTGTTCTTTTTTTTTTTTGTTGTTTCTTTTTGTTTGCTTTTATTTTTTATTTTTTTTGCTTTTTTTATGGTTTGTCTTTTTTCCATCAGAATTGTCAAATGTCATTAGTGTCAACAATGACAAAAATGATTCTGACTTTGGCTAGGGATTCTGGCTCAGAACCCAGAAGAGACAACACAATGTCCAAGAAAGGAAATTGTTGCGGACAATTTACTGTCACAATTTATCCTTTTTTTTCCTGATAAATAAAACCAATTCTCAAAATCTATGCAAAAGTCATTTGTAGACCATGAAAGATAGATTTCTAATCATCACCGAGGTGTGCTAAGAGCACAGATTCCCTTGACTCATTCCTGCTATCCATCCCTATCTGCAATTAGTAACTCCTGTAGATGTGTGGGGATTAATAAGAATAAAATTGAACCAAATAAAAATAAATAAATCAAAAGTAAAACAAATATAAAAAAAATAAAAAGACACAAAAAATAACAAAGTAATCTCCCGGAAGGGTCTTCTGAGCATGTGCCCCCCCCCCCAATTCTTGGCACCAAAAAGCTCTCTCAGTCCTTTTTATTCCAAGACTTTGAACAAGAAATACCTATTGACTTGCTCATGAAATATTTCCCCTCTATTAAAGTCAGTTAGTCTACTGTTGGTTTGAATAGCAGCAGCTAACTAAGTACAACTGAAGCAGTGTCCAAGACAGTTGGTATTTATAGAAATCAAGAATGATCCATTCATGAATTGGGGTGATTTGGGTGATTCCATTCCTTGGGTTCTGATTGGCTGCTTGATTTGAATGATATTGTGTAGTTTTATAAATACCGTCATCCTGCAGTAGACTTTGTGACTATTCAGGTTTTTATTGGGTTACAATCGTTTGTTGTCATGTCTTCCCAATTCAACGGTAATTGGAATTTTGATTATTCTTCACCCTCAAAGAAGTAGTGTAAATCAATGAATAAAAGTCTTACACTAAGTCATTCTTATCTTTGTTCCTTTTGCTTCATTTCCTAAATTCACTTTCAGCTTAGCAGCCCACAAGAAAGAAGAATTCAACTATATTGGGGATTATACACTAATAAAAAGAGGGCTGGGTTAGCTCAGTCGGTAGAGCGTTCGGCTAGAAACCACAAGGTTCTTGGTTTGATACTGGCCCTCGCCTACTCAGCGTATGAGTAGCACAAGGATCTGTGCGGTAAAGTAAGGAGCTGGTGGTAGGTGTGGCGCTCCACCTCAGAGGCTAAAATAATCTCCTTGGTCTAGCGCAAGTGAAAAGGGGATATACTCCCTCACTGCATGGCTAATACCGACATTAGGCTGCCCTGTCAACTTTACTTTTTACTTTTTATACACTTAATGAGCTTAAACCACATAGAAGAAACAACCAGCCACTCCCCATGAATTGCACCTAGTGTCATTAATTGAAATTAAAAATTTGTTGATTGTTAGGGTCATGTTGTTTTTTTGGTTTGGAGGAGAGAAGCCCTCAAAATAGTTTTGACTTATGAGAAAAAAGCCCCTTTTGTTTGATTTCAGTTTTCCTTCTCCTTAACCAAGGTTAAAGAGCCCAGCCTCCCCTACTATTTATTCATAGCAGGAGGGAGAATAGTTGGATGTGTACCTTTCCCAACTAAAATATATATTGCAGAGTTTATGGAGGTGCTCGTCATAATGGTTAGAGTCGTAGGAAATGCAATCGTCGCCCCGAGTTCAAATCCTAGACAAAACTGTTTGCATTTCACATAGCGCTGATACCCTTGGGAAAGGTATGAATCCTACTCTCCCTCCAGCTATGGATAAATAGTAGGGCAGACTGGGCTCTTTAACCTTGCTTAAGCAACCTGTCTAGAAGAAGGAAAACTCTGAATTCAAACCTGTTAAACTCCGCTTAAGAAATTGACCTTGTGTCGGCTCCTGCTCGTGCGGAGTTGTTGGTAAATATATATTTATTGCAGAGTTATGTAATTTAAAAAACTAGAATTATTCAAAGAGTTAAATTTTATTGTAAATTGATCTGTAGAAAATCAGTGTAATTGCAACCTTCAAAAAAATAAATAAATAAAAAGGAAAATTCTTCCTGCCATAAATTTGATAACAAGTGCTTGTATATATTTTTTTACCTGTATATTTTTTACCTGTATTTTCCGTGTTATTTTATTTTTTATTATTAGGTTTTAATTTCATGTATTGGCAGGAATGTGATGTTCATAAACGATCACAGATGTGAATGTCACTAAGCCTTTTTAATGGACTTGGCTGAGAGACTTTCCATAAAATATATGTAATGGGCTTTTCTATACTTTTTCTTGATTTGTTTAATGCTATCAAATGTACATAAAATGGCTTTAATTTTCTTTTTTTAGGGCTTTCTATCCTGTTTTTAGTTTTGATTTCTAAGAGTTCCTCAACAGGGTTAAGCCTATTACATTCACATTCACACAAAAAAGAAAATGATTTTTTTTTTTTTTTTTTTTTTTTTTTTTTTTTAAGTAAACTGTGGAGTGAGTATCACAAGGTCCAGGGTTCAAAAACAGAGTTTTATTTTGATATAATTTAAAATGAAAAATTGTCAGACCTAAATATCTTTTTTTAGGATTCTGCTTTGTAAACCCAACTATCTTTTTGGTACAAATAATGTTCAATATATATGAAATAATAACAGAAGTTTTCTTTTGTCATACATGCAGTGCCACATCAGAATATTGATATTGCTATAAAAAAATCAGAAAGCATCAATAACTTAAAATTGGTTAGCTTTAAGATTTTTTGATAGCATTTTTGAATTCCTTTGGCAAAAACGCTTTTATAAACCAATGTTTAGTAGTAGGGAAGCTCTAGAACTTATTTTACTGACAAAAATAGGTTACAAAAGTCACCATTTTTCATGACCCCCCCCCTCAAATTTGTTGAGTTAAAAATCGACATAACTGTGCCAATTTTTGGAGTTGGAAGCTCAAATTTTGGGGATTGTTTGACTATATCATAATCCGCACTTGGACGAAAATTTCAGAAAAATTGATGGGTGGGTGATATGGCCTGGATCATTTGAGATGGAATTACCCTGGTGTTAATGCAAGGATTAGACTTTTTGTAAAAGCTTCCTGTCAGCCAGTGAGTTTGTGTATAGTGCAAACAATCTTAAATGCTTTTTTGTCCTCTTGTCTCATTGGCCAATTCCCACAGGAAGCTTGCTGCTGCTGCTGCTTGGTAGAGTCAATAAATAGAAGTGGCATTTTGCTTATATCTTATACCTAGGATATGCCAATGTGCATAATTGAGAATATGAGAATAATTTTAGGGGAAAGTGGGAGTGAGGTAGTACCCTCTTCTAAACCCAAGCAAAAAAGGAATAGGGTCAAAATCTGACTCCTAGGTGTCCCTTACTTTTGAAAGATTTCTCACATACCTAATTTAATATTTAAGCTTAACCAGATGGGTCCAAGGCCATCAAAGTCTAAATCCAGCTCTGAGGTGTTCTATCATGGTGTAATGGTTAGCATGCTAGTCTCTCAGATCTGTTCATAGTGAAGAGCGAGTTAGATCCTCTAGCCCTAACCCTACCCCCTCATCCCTAATCAGAAGTGACCCTAGCCCTCAAATTCTAAATCTGGCCGCTCTGTCGGCTGGGGTGTTAGAATGCACCAACTGCATCTCTGCAGAGGGGTAAGACTCCCCCAATGGTGCCACCTCTTGGCTATGGGTGGTGACCCGTGATGCTTAAGGATAGAACTACTTACAAACTAGTGTCACATTCTTCTTTAGATATAATATTCATCTAAGACAGGGATCACTAAATTATGGCCTGTGGGCCATTTTATCAGGCCCGCTGATGGTACTTGAATTTGTTTCTTAAAAACGTAAAGAATGTGAGTCGTTCTAAGACTTTTTAAAACTAAATATCATTTTAAGCTTACTAAATCTTCATGGGCTTGACTAATGAAGGTAGGTTACAAAATTTTGTGCATGTGAGCATTTCACTTGTTATTTACCGATCCCGGATTTTCACTCGTTACGACAGCTTGAAAAACACAGGTAATTTTCAAAGATCTACTGTGAAGCAACGAATAGGTCAAATGTTATGAGACAAACATTTTCGAAAAGGGCAAACCCTATATTTTCAATATATGTAAGATTTTAATAAAATTACAATTGATCAGAATATTTTTGTTTTGGCTAGCAAGTATTGAACACAATAATAGTGTGGCCCACGTTCATTATTTTTTCAATTATCTGGCCCACCATGAAAAAAGTTTGGTGATCCCTGATCTAAGAAAACATTATTCTTCTAGTTTCTTTTGTTTAAAGTATAAAGTAAAAATGGTATCTGACCGAATTTTTACATGGAGATCTTTTGACAGAACTCCCTGATTTCACATCCCTCGATTCTGTTGAATAGCGGAAGCCACAATGCCTCGGATTCCATGCTGGTCTGACTTTGAAATTTCTCTGACATCTTCATATGTGCCGCTTCCTTAATTTTTCTTACATTCCAGAGGAATTCCTAGCCAGTAATTCTGACTTGATTCCAGAAAGTGCATGTCTGCATCTCTCTCTCTCTCTCTCTCTCTCTCTCTCTCTCTCTCTCCAGATGTGGTCTGTCGTAACTGACATTTCGACTTCTCTTAATGGTCTACACATTACATCACATGAGGCGCCCTTGAAAATATTTGCTGTGCATTCTGACAGAAGAAAGCAAAACTATAATCTCTTTTCGTATCGTGATGCATATTACACCTGAAGAAGGACTGAGATGTATTAATCAATTGTTTACCCACAGTTCAAATTTATACCCCACAAGTTTATGAGTCAGTTGCAAATTGGACTGGAAATTACATTATTCTCTAATTTCAAGCATTATATATATATATATATTAGATTTATACGATCCTCAAGAATGCTAGGGGAGTAAATCCCGAAAACAAATCCGAATGGCGTAATGCTAAACTTCAGCGCTACACAGCAACTCCTGTGACACTGTCATTGCCAAACTGCATTGGTCTCTTACCTTTCCTTTGGACCACAGCGGTAGTGTAGAGAGGGGTGATTTGCTGCTTAGGCAACAGCACGTCTTCCATATCAACCCACCCAGGCTACATAATCTAGAGTCCTTAAGATGGCATAACACTGAACTACACAGCAACTCCTGTGACACTGTCATTACCAAACTGCATTGGTCTCTTACCTTTCCTTTGGACCACAGTGGTAGTGTAGAGAGGGGTGATTTGCTGCTTGGGCAACTGCATGTCTTCCATATCAGCCCACCCAGGCTACATAATCCGGAGTCCCTAAGATGGCATAACACTGAACTACACAGCAACTCCTGTGACACTGTCATTACCAAACTGCATTGGTCTCTTACCTTTCCCCCATGGCATAGTGCCTAACATCCTGGACTGCGACATCATAGTGTTACATAATTGTTACTACCCTAACACTTGTGTACAGTAGTGTAGAAACCAAAATGGCTGTTATAAGTTGTAGCCGCCAGCCTTGAAGGATTGAGTGACACGGCTTGACCTCAACCTGATCCTTCTTCCGGTGGATACCCTGAGGATCGGTGGAGAAGGCCGCCTTCCGGTTCAGATTGAAAAGACAGTGCAGTATTGGTCAAAACCGCAAAGGGAGCAAGTCGTGCTTAGGTGCGTTGCCATGCTCACAATCTGCGCAGTTATCTGGTGGGGATTTCGGAATAAAATATGATCTAAGCAAATTAAAGTCTTGCATTATTATCTAAAAACTACCAATGACCCAGGACTTATGATAGATGAGAAATCCCCAATAGGAGACCAGACACAAAGTCCCCAAGACGAAGTCCAGACGCTAGAAGAAGAACATAAGATACTAAAGATGATAAGAAGAAGAATAGAAGTAAAGAGGGTATACAACTTATTCGTTTATTGGTATAACAATAATAGTGAGTTTGAACACCTAGTCATGCCATTATGTTCATTTTCAGACTAATACCCTTGGGAAAAGTATGAACTTCCTCATCCCTCCAGCTATAGGTTGAATAGTATCACAACTGTTCTTCTGGCTTTGGTATTGAATAGACCACAAAGGTTGATATGCCATTAAACAAAGAGATCAAACTAAAATCATCATATATGTGTATAAGATATAAGACATAAATCATCATATATGTGGTAAATACATATAGTATGGAAGCGCGTGGTGTAATGGTTAAAGTCATGGGAAATGGACTCGTCGCCTCGTGTTCAAATCCTGGTAATTGCATTTCACTTAACGCTAATACCCTTGAGAAAGGTATGAATCCTACTCTCGCTCCAGCTATGGGTAAATAGTAGGGCAGACTGGGCTCTTTAACCGTGGCTAGGAAACTGGCCTAGGAGAAGGAAAACTCTGAATTCAAACCTGTTGAACTCCGCTTAAGAAATTGACCTTGTGTCATATCCAGCTCATGCAGAGGGGTTGGTAAATATATATATATATGTATATAAGACAGATTTCTCTAAGTTTAGCTTAGTTTTGCACAATGTCAGAGGAATGGGGCACCCTGTGAGAATCAAACTCACTTTTAATACTCTAAACATTACATCACCAGAGGCACCCTTGAAAAAAAACTTTTTTGTTGTACATTCTGATGGAAGAAATCAGAACAAAATTCTCTTTACTTATAGAAATGCATATTACATCTGAGGAATGAATGAATCTGTTTCTGAACTGTTTAGTTTCATTTGATCAGGCCACTTTCTAGTCAAGTGAAAGCCAAGTTCTCAAATAACCTCAGGGTCATCAAACGTCAATCACATTTATTTACCCCAACAATTTTCACAACTGTTTTCAACTATCCTACACTACATAACAATAATAGATCTTGCCAATTCATTATATAACACCTTGGTTGGTTGGCTGGTTGGTTAGATTCTATGGCATGTCAACTCTTGTTGGGTCATTTTATGCCAAATATGTTTTGTTTTATTTATTCTTGATGGGTATTCAATTTTTTTAAATTATTTTTTGTTAAACACCTTTTTCTCTGTTTAATCCATGTCTTTAACAGCTACTACCATTGCAGGTCAGAGTGGACCAGGATAGAATGGTAATGAATGGGTACTCCACACACCCCAGAGCTCCAGAATTGGAACTTCACCACTAAATATAGTTTAAAGACACCAAGCCTAAAATGGGTTGAGGGTTTGCCATAAAGGCAATAGAGTTCAGGACAATGATATAGGTGCTATCACTTGATGTGACCTGCCAATTGATTTGTGGGGGTCTCTCTGACTGCCTGTCTAGCCTAAGTAAGGGCCAAAGTAGAGTTTTGCATGTCATGGACTGCTCGAATACCAAAGAACATGTTATATTGACATTTAAGTATGTTTTTTGGAGTTGCATTCAACACCACAAAATGTGATATCCATAACATGAGACCATTTTAAACTATACTACACTACATGCCTATTAGCTGGGGCATTAGAATACCCTGACTGCCCCTCTGTTGGCTGTGGGTATTGACCCATGATGCTTAAGAATGGAACTCAGGTAGCTGAGCAGTCCATAATGTCGAACACTCCACTTTGGCTCTTACTTGGACTAGATGGGTGGTCAGAGAGGCCCCCTCTAATCAATTGGCTGGTCACGTCAAGCCCTAGCACCTATATCATTGCCCCAACCCTATTACCCTTATGGCAAGTCCCAACCCTTTTTATCATATGGGTGCTAGAAGGCGGTGGCTGAGGGTCTTCATATCCTGGGAATGATGTTAAACTCTATCTGATGGTGAGGTTCCTGTTCTAGAGGTCTGGGGAATGTGGAGCACACTTTATCACCACTGCTCGCTAGTCCACTCTAACCCAGAGTGGTAGTACCTGTTAGGGTGCCATCTATGGGTTGAATAGAAAAATATGTTTATAAAAAAAATTAAGAATGAATTTATTTCTAAACTTTGTCGGCATTAAATAACTCACTGAGGTTGATATGCCGTAAACCACACTAAACTAATTTGGTCCTTACTTGGGCTAGAGGGCTGGTCAAAGTGGCCCCCTCCAATCAATCAGCTGTTCATGTCAAGTCCAAGCACCTATATTATTATCCCAACCATATTGCGTAGATAGCAAACCCCCAACCCTCTTTATCATAGATATGCTAGGGTGCTGTGTTTGAGGGTCTTTGGGTCCTGGGTAAGATGTAAATTACATCTTTAAAACATAATTGTTGCATGTATGTTAATTACAATCAACTGTAGAATGAACATCATACTCACCTTCATCACCATTGCTCCCTGGCCAAATCTAACCCAGAGTGGTAGTACCTGTTAGGTTCCCATCTATGGGTTGAAGAGTAATTAAAGTCCAATTACCGTCAAACTGGGAAGACAAGGCAGCAAACGGTTGTAACTCAATACAATCCCGAAAGTTACAAAGTCCACTGCAAAATGACAGAGTTTTTATAAGACTCCACAATGTCATTCAAATCAAGCAGTCAAGCAGCCAATCAGAACTCAAGGAATGGAATCACCCAAATCACCCAGATTCATGGATGGATCATTCTTGAGTCCTATTTATACCAGCTGTCTTGGACACTGCTTGAGTTGTTCTTAGCTGCTGTTATTCAAACCAACAGTAGGCTAATTGACTTCAATATGAGTTAAATAGAAAAATATGTTTATAAAAAAAACTTGAGTATCCATTAAGAATAAATTTATTTCAAAACTTTGTCGGCATTAAATGCCCCACTGAGGTTGACATGCCGTAAAACAAACCAAAACTTTATGCCAATAATGGATCTTGCCAATCTATTATTCAACACCTTGTGCTGACCTTTAGGTATGTTTTTCGGAGTTTCATTCAACCTCACAAAATGTTATATCCATAACATGACACAAAGATTTGCTGAATTGTAGAGATGGATATATCATAGAGCTAATACAATTATTGGCATTTATACATTCAGTGATGTGTATTGTAAGGAGTTGCTAGGATAAACAGACCAGTGAAGTTTCCAGCAATTCAATTCTAAGAAGCAATTTCACCCACCATTTGCGCTAAGTATATATCAATTCAACTTTCATATGATAAACATTCTTCTCAAAGCATCAGCTGACATATGTCAGCGTTGTTTAATTCTGTCTCTTCTCTCCACATTCATCTCGCCAGAAATAAATGGTCTGCGGATGCAGCTCGGTAGTCAAAATGCTAGATTTGACAATACAAAACTATTTGCGTTACTGATCTAATTTATTTGTTTTTTTTGTTTTGTTACCGCAGCATTTTGGCTGGTTTGTGTTTGAGTCCTCTCCAGGTGTACAGTCTGTAGGATAGATAATTGTTTGTTTTTGTTATATACCATTCTAACATACTTGGATATATAATAGAGAGAGAGGAGAGACAGTTAGATTAGAGATGATTGTTTACTCTAATTCTACCTCGGCCACCATGTTCTTTGGGCTGACCTCTCTTCAGAGCTTTTGGCTGGGTTGATTTTCTTCTTTGTATTGAGGTCAGTTAGTCTACTGTTGGTGTGAATAACAGCAACTAGCTAAGCACAACTGAAGCAGTGTCCAAGACAGTTGGTATTTATAGAAATCAAGAATGATCCATTCATGCTTTTGGGTGATTCCATTCCTTGAGTTATGATTGGCTGCTTGGTTTCAATGATATTGTGGAGTTTTATAAATACCCTATCATTCGGCAGTAGAAATTGCAACAAGGTGGGTTTGTATTAAGTTACAACCGCTTGTTGCCATGTCTTACAAATTCGATGGTAATTGGAACTTAGTTTGATTATTCTTCACTTTGTTGATTCTTCTGACAGGGCTGGTCATTGTCTTTAATATTAAACTAATAAAACAAGACTTGGTGTTCTTAATAATAAAGCTTTATTTCCCCAGCCCATGTTGATTCCACCACGGTGGGTGGAGATAGACCCCGGGAGCTGACAACAATATCTATGCTCCTTAAATGCCAGGTCAAATCTGCCTACTAACTAAAATTTATTCCTATGTGTCCAATCAAGGGGTCAAGTAAAAAGGTCACTAACCATCCACAATCCGTGAGTAACTTTCTATAGGACCCCGTTATTTTTAATTAATGGATCCTAATAAAAATTCTAAGGTACATTCATAAATTATAACTGCTCATAATATCATGTAATATTTTTTTGTTTTTTGGTAGTGATTGTAGTCCCAGTGGCATAGTGGCTAATGTGCTGGACTGCAACATCACAGTAAGGATACGATAAATACTGATCTTCCTTAGATAATTTGATGCCCAATAGATTCTCAATGACATTTCCAAAAACCCATTCTCAACCTCTTTTTGACTCTGGTCCTGATAAACATCTTCAATTTATTATTAATTTTTAAACTAGTGTAGAGATTTACGTGAGTAATAGTATCCAGCTGTGTTTACATTCACCTTTCTCCCCCCCGCACACATTGTTTGGGCATAGTGGCCCTTTGAGGGGAAAATTAGTTGCATTTTGGCCTGGCCAATTACAGGGAGCGAAACCGAACAATGCTCAGGGGATTTTTCGTTTTGGACTTGTTCAGAAATTTTGTGTATAACTGATCCTTGCAGCGTTGATTTGCGCAAGTTAGTTCAGCTTCCGAGAATCCAGACTTGGTAAGTGGTTTAAATAGCAAGCTTTGGCTATTCTACTTTGTGGAATGGGCAAGTCTATTTCCAGCATTTTGATTGGGCGATGTTTTTAGAGTGTATGTTTGTATCCATATATATTGGACTCTTTTGACCAAGTCTCTCAGTTGTTACAGAGTGTGTTTCGGTTTAACTCTGTCTTTGTTTTTGTCTGGTGACTGGATGCTCTTCACAGCCTTCCTTTGAAGGTGGGTATGATGGTTCATTCTACATCTCCCCTTTCTCCCCCCACCCTTTGTGCATGGGTAATGGCCCTTTGAAGGAAATTTATCCTTTTGACCTGGCCAATTACAGGGGATGTGTAGAAATAAACATACTAAGTCCAAAATCACCAGAAAAAACAAAGACAGAGTAACCGACACACTCTGTAACAACTGAGAGGACTTGGTCAGAGTTAATATATATGGATACAAACATACACTCTAAAAAACCATCGCCCAATCAAAATGCTGGAAAGTAGACTTGGCCCATTCCACAAAGTAGAAATAGCCCAAGCTGCTTATTTAAACCACTATACCAATCTGGATTCTCGGAAGTGAACTAACTTTGCAGCATCAAACTGCTTGCAAAGGATCGTTTACACAAATCTGAAACAGTCCAACGAAAATCCCTGAGCAATTGTTCGGTTTTGCTTCCTGTAATTGGCGCAGGCCAAATGACTAATTCCCTCAAAAGGCCACTATGCCCAAACAATGTGTGGGGGGGAGAAAGGTGAGATGTAGACACAGCTTGGGATACTAATTACTCCACGAATTCTCTAACACTATAGAAGAGGAGAGAATAATTGGAAGATGTTTATCAGGACCAGAGTCAAAAGAGGAGAGAGTTTTTGGAAAATGTCATTGGAGATCTATAGGCATTCCAAATTATCTAAGGAGATCAGTATTTATCGTATCCTTACTGTGATTTGCAGTCCAGGCACATTAGCCCACTATGCCACTGGGAACCTACGCATCCTACAAAAACAAAAAATATTACATGATATATGAGCAGTTAATATTTATGATGTACCTTAGAATTTTTATTAGGATCACAATTAATTAAAAAATAACGGGGTCCTAATAGAAAGTTACTCACGGATTGTGGAATGGTTAGTGACCCTTTTACTTGACGGCCCTTGATTGGACAACATAGGAATAAATTTTAGTTGTAGGCAGATTTGACCTGGCATTAAGGAGGCAAGATATTGTTTTGTCAGCTCACGCTGGGGTCCTATCTCCACCACCGTGGTGGGAATCAACATGGGCTGGGGAAATAAAGCTTTATTATTAAGAAACCAAAGTCCTTGTTTTATTAGTTTAATATTAAAGAACAATGACCAGCCTGTTAGAAGAATTCAACAAAGTGAGAATAATCAACTAAGTTCCATTAACCATGCGAATTTGTAAGACAATGGCAACAAGCGGTTGTAACTTAATACAAACCCACCTTGTTGCAATTTCTATCTGCGAATGATAGGGTATTTATAAAACTCCCCATATCATTTGAACGCAAGCAGCCAATCATAATCAAGGAATGGAATCACCCAAAAGCTATGAATGGATCATTCTTGATTTTTCTATAAATACCAACTGTCCCTTGGACTATACTGCTTCGTTGTGCTTAGCTTAGTTGCTGTTATTCACACCACGTAGACTAACTGACCTCAATACAAAGAAGAAAATCAACCCAGCCAAATAGAGCTCAATGTGAATGCAGATAGGTCTAATCGCCAGATGATGAGACGGAGCTTGGTGCGCGAGAATTGCAATGCCATGCATTTATAGGTGCTTACAGTAGAATACTAGTCTCTCATCTCTGGTGTCTGCTTATATAATATATGCCAAGTATGTTAGAATGGATTGATAATTCAAGCAAAAAATCAATAGAGACGCAAACAATTATCTATCCTACAGAGCTGTACGTACCCGTATTTTAAGTGGGTAGGACCTCAAACACAAACCAGTGCCAAAAATGCTGCGGTAACAAAACAAAAACAAATAAATTAGATAGTAACGTCGTGAGATTATGGAAAGTTTTGTATTGTACAAATCTAGCATACTTTAATGAAGTGCCTTGAGAGCCGAGCTGCAATCCCGCAGACCATTTATTTCTGGCGAGATGAATGTGAGAGAAGAGAACAGAATTAAACAACGCTGACATATTGTCCAGCTGATGCTTTGAGAAGAATGTTTATCATATGATAGTTGAATTGATATTCTTAGCGAAATGGTGGGTGAAAATTGCTTCTTAGAATTGAATTGCTGGAAAGCTTCACTGGTATGTTTATCTAGTCAACTCCTTACAATACACATACTGAATGATAAATGCCAATAATTGTATTCAGCTCTATGATAATATCCAATCTCTAATTCAGCAAATCTTTGTGTCATTATGGATATAACATTTGTAGGTTGAATGAAACTGCCGAAAACTACTAGGTTCAGCACAAGGTTGTGAATATAGATTGGGCAAGATCCTATTATTTGGCAATAAAGTTTTGGTTTGTTTTACGGTCATGTCAACTCTCAGTGGGCAATTTAATGCGACAAAGTTTTGAAAATAAATTTATCTTAATGGATACTCAAGTTTTTTTTATAAACATATTTTTCTATTTAATCATATTGAAGTCAATTAGCTACTGTTGGTTGAATAACAGCAGCTAAGAACAACCTCAAAGCAGTGGTCCAAGACAGCTGGTTAAATAGGACTCAAGAATGATCCATTCCATGGATCTGGGTGATTTGGGTGAATTCCATGTCCTGAGGTTCTGAATTGGCTGCTTTGAACTGCTTGAATTTGAATGACATTGTGGAGTCTTATAAAAACTCTTGTCATTTTGCAGTGGACTTTGTAACTTTCGGGATTGTATTGAGTTAAACCGTTTGCTGCCTTGTTTCCCAGTTTGACGGTAAATTGGCACTTTAAATTACTCTTCAACCCATAGATGGGAACGCTAACGGGTACTACCACTCTGGGTTAGATGGCCGGGAGGCAATGGTGATGAAGGGTGAGTATGATGGTTCATTCTACAGTTGATTGTAATTAACATAGCCCATGCAACAAATTATGTTTTAAGATGTAATTTAATTCTTACCCGCAGACCCCAAAGACCCTCAAACAACAGCACCCTAGCAAAATCTATGGATAAAGAGGGTTGGGGGTTGCTATCTACGCAATAGGTTTGGGATAATAATATAGGTGCTTGGACTTGAACATGAACAGCTGATTGAATTGGAAGGGGGCCACTTTGACCAGCCCTCTAGCCCAAGTAAGGACCCAAATTAGTTTAGTGTGGTTTACGGCATATCAACCTCAGTGAGTTATTTAATGCCGACAAAGTTTAAGAAATAATTCATTCTTAATTTTTTTTTTAACATATTTTTTTCTTTCAACCCATAGATGGCACACAAAAAAAAAAAAAAAAAAAAAAAAAAAAAAAAAAAAAAAAAAAAAAAAAAAAAAACAGGTAGCTACCCACTCTGGGTTGAGTTGACTAGCGAGCAGTGGTGATAAGTGTGCTTCACACATTCCCCAGACCTCTAAGAACAGGAACCTCAGCCATCAGATAGAGTTTTAACATCATTCCCAAGGATAATGAAAGACCCTCAGCCACCGCTTCTAGGCCCATTATGATAAAAAGGGTTGGGACTTGCCCATTAAGGGTAATAGGTTGGGGCAATGATATAGGTGCTAGGGCTTTTGACGTGACCAGCCAATTGATTAGAGGGGGCCTCTCTGAGCCACACCATCTAGTCCAAGTAAGAGCCAAAGTGAGTGTTCGACATTATGGACTGCTCAGCTACCTGAGTTCCATTCTTAAGGCATGCATGGGTAATACCCACAGCCAACAGGGGCATGTTCAGGTATTCTAATGCCCAGCTAATAGGCATGTAGTGTAGTATAGTTTAAAATGGTCTCATGTTATGGATATCACATTTTTGTGTGTTGAATGCAACTCCATAAAAACATACTAAATGTCAATATAACATGTTTTTTGGTATTCCGAGCAGTCATGACATGCAAAACTCTAGCATTTGGCCTTAACTTAGCTAGACAGGCAAGTTCTAGAGAGACCCCCACAAATCAATTGCAGGTCATCATCAGTGATAGCAACCTTAATATCATTGTCCTGAACTATATTGGCCTTTATGGGCAAACCCTCAACCATTTTTAGGCTTGTGTCTTTAAACTATATTTAAGTGGTGAAGTTCAATTCTGGCTTGGGGTGTGTGGAGTACCCATTCATATACCATTCTATCCTGGTTCCACTCTGCTGCAATGGGTAAGTAGCTGTTTAAAGACATGGATTAAACAGAGAAAAGTGTTTAACAAAAAATAATTTAAAAAAATTGAAACTACCATCAAGAATAAATAAACAAACATATTTGGCATAAAATGCCAACAAGAGTTGAATGCATAGAATCTAACCAACCAGCCAACCAACCAAGGTGTTTATATAATGAATGCAAGATCTATTATTGTTTGTAGTGTGGATAGTTTGAAACAAAAGTTGTGAAAATTGTTGGGGTAAATAAATGTGATTGACGTTTGATGACCTGAGGTTATTTGAGACTTGGGCTTCACTTGACTAGAAAGTTGGCCTTGATCAATGAAAACTAAACCAGTTTCCAGAACAGAATTCCATTCCATTCCTCAGATGTAATTGCATTTTCTATAAGTAAGAGAATTTTTGTTCTGATTTCTTCGCTCAGAATTACAACATAAAAAGTTTTTTTCAAGGGTGCCTCTGGTGATGTAATGTTTAGAGTATTAAAAGTGAGTTTGATTCTCACAGGGTGCCCGCATTCCTCTGACATTGTGGCCAAACTAAAGCTAAACTTAGAGAAATCTGTCTTATATACATATATATATATATTTACCAACCCCTCTTGCATGAGCTGGATATGACACAGGTCAATTTCTTAAGCGGAGTTTTCAACAGGTTTTGGAATTCAGAGGTTTTTCCTTTCTGCCTAGGCGCAGTTTCTAGCCACGGTTAAAGAGCCCAGTCTGCCCTACTATTTTACCCATAGCTGACGAGATAGGATTCATACCTTTCCTCAAGGGTATTAGCGTTAAGTGAAATGCATTACCAGGATTTGAACACGAGGCGACGAGTCATTCCATGAAATTTAACCTTACACACGCGCTTCCATACTAATAATGTATTTACCACATATTATGATTTATGTCTTATATCTTATACAACATATATATGATGATTTTTAGTTTGATCTCTTGTTTAATGGCATAATCAACCTTTGTGGTCTATTCAATACCAAAGCCAGAAGACAGTTGTGATACTATTTCACCTATAGCTGGAGGTGAGGAAGTTCATACTTTTCCCAAGGGTATTAGTCTGAAAATGAACATAGATGGCATGACTAGGTGTTCAAACTCACTATATTGTATACCAATAACGATAAATTGTATAACCCTCTTTACTTCTATTTTCTTTCTTATCATGCTTTAGTATCTTATGTTCTTCTTCTAGCGTCTGGACTTTTCGTCTTGGGGACTTTGTGTCTGTTCCTATTGGGGATTTCCTCATCTATCATTAAGTCGCTGGGTCATTGGTAGTTTTTAGATAATAAGCAAGACTTTAATTTGCTTTTGATCATATTTTATTCGCGAAATCCCACCAGATAACTGCCGGCAGATTGTGAGCATGGCAACGCACCTAAGCACGACTTGCTCCCTTTGCGGTTTTGACCAATACTGCAATGTCTTTTCAATCTGACCGGAAGCGGCCTTTCCACGCGATACTCAGGGTATCCACCGGAAGAAGGATCAGGTGAGGTCAGCGTGTCCACTCAATCCTTCAAGGCTGGCGGCTACAACTTATTAACAGCCATTTTGGTTTCTACACTACGTACACAAGTGTTAGGGAGTAACAATTATGTAACACTATGGATGTCGGCAGTCCCAGGATGTTAGGCATTGCCATGGGGGAAAGGTAAGCGAACAATGCAGTTTGGTAATGACAGTGTCACAGGAGTTGCTGTGTAAGTTCAGTGGTTATGCCATCTTAGGGACTCCGGATTATGTAGCCCTGGGTGGCTGATATGGAAGAATGCAGTTTGCCCAGCAGCAAATCACCCTCTCTCACTACCACTGTGGTCAAAGGAAGAGGTTAAGAGACCATGCAGTTTTGGTAATGACAGTGTCACACGGAGTTGCTGTGTTAGTTAGTGTTATGGCCATCTTAAGGAGCTCTATGATTATGTAGCCTGGGTGGTTGATATGGAAGACGTGCTGTTGCCTAAGCAGCAAATCACCCTCTCTACACTTACCGCTGGTGGTCCAAAGGAAAGGTAAGAGAAACCAATTGCAGTTTGGCAATGACGTGTCACAGGAGATTTGCTGTGTAGCGCTGAAGTTTAGGCATTACGCCATTCGGATTTGTTTTTGGGATTTTACTCCCCTAGCCATTCTTGAAGGATGTAATAAATCTAATAATAATATAATATAATAATGCTTGAAATTAGAGAATATGTAATTTCCAAGTCCAATTTGCAACTGACTCATAAACTTGTGGGGTATAAATTGAAACTGTGGTAAACAATTGATTACATACATCTCGTGCCTTCTTCAGGTGTAATAATGCATCACGATACGAAAGAGATTATAGTTTGCTTTCTTCTGTCAGAATGCACAGCAAATATTTTCAAGGCGCCTCATGTGATGTAATGTGTAAGAACCATTAAGAGAAGTCGAA
>CM042159.1:2404055-2417752 GCA_023376005.1 Doryteuthis pealeii | reverse complement strand
ACATTTTTATATACGCTCTAATACACCGAAGACAGGTGATTTGTAAATGCTTTTTCATTAGATTATATACAATTTTTTCCCATAGTTTTCAAGCTTTTCGCTTATCAGATGTAGTAGGACTCTATATGAACAAGCTATTACGTCTTTCTGCTTGTTTAAGGGATCTTCTTCGTATTGGAATTTCTTTTTGGATCGAATTGTATAATCCTTGTCCGTCGTCTGTATATCATCGAGCAATTGAGCGACTATTTATCAATGCCCTTAAACAGTAAATCTAATACATGTTTGAGCGTTTTGATTCGCCAACCACCGCTGTTTTGGAAGAGTTTTATAAATTTAAGATGTGATCTTCAGTACACCTTATATACAGAAAATAACGAAGCGCGTGGTGTAATGGTTAAAGTCATGGGAAATGGACTTGTCGCCCCGAGTTCAAATCCTGGATGTGGTAATTGCATTTCACTTAGCGCTAATACCCTTGGGAATGGTATGAATCCTATTCTCCCACCAGCTATGGATAAATAGTAGGGCAGACTGGAATCTTTAACCTTGGTTAGGCAACCGGTCGAGAAGGAAAACTCTGAATTGAAACCTGTTGAACTCCGCTTAAGAAATTGAGCTTGTGTCACATCCTGCTCGTGCGGAGGGGTTGTATATATATATATATATATATATATATATATATATATATATACAGAAAATAACATATACAATATATATACAAATATGTATATATATACAGAAAATAACCCAAGATACACTTACCTTACAAAAATAATAGGCTATACATATCCATTATGCTACAGTAATAATGGAACTCTTACAAGTCCCGGCTAGACTCGTTTCTTCTGGCTAAATATCAAAAGTAAGTCTTCTGGAAGATCGATAGCAGCCCCACAATTTACAGAGCAAATTACCTATCTTATTTCCGGCTTTGATTAGTTGAATTAATTTTGTATTAAGAAAATGTGTAAACATCGTTTTTTTCAATCACCCTGTGAATAAGGATTGAAATAGACTGAATTTATCACCGGGGACCGGTTTAGCTCAGTCCGTATAGCATTCGCGTAGGAATCCCAAGGTTCCGCGTTCGATACCGATCCCCGCAAACTGGGCATATAAGTAGCACAGTTTGAGCATTCTAGTCTGTGTGGTAAAGCAGCTGAGACCTGACGCTACGTGTAGCGCTCCACCTCATAAAAATAGCCTCTATCGCAAAGAGGATAGACTACCTCGCTGTTTGGCTGATATCGACAATAGGTCATTTCGCAGACATTACTTATTTACACCAGTAAGACCCCACCGCAAAAGGGTGTCTCTAAACTGTACTATGGTAGACATGCAACAATTCACGTTGGCCCTTACTTAGGCTAGACGGGCGGTCTGATCAATTGGCTGGTCACATCAAGCCCTAGCAACCTATATGATGTCCCAACACTATTGCTTTTTATGGTAACCCGCAACACTATTTATCATATATATGTTAGAAGGCGGTGGGTGAGGGTCTTAATGTCCTGGGTATGACGTTAAACTGTATCTGGTAGTGAAGTTCAAATTTTGGAACTCTGTGGAGAGTGGAGTACTCCTTTATTGTCATTACTCACAGTTTCACTTTGACCCATGTGGTAGTAACTGTTCGGGTTCCATCTATGGGTAACACTGATAAAAAATGACTATTAAAAATGTGTTTGTTTTTTTAAATCTGTTTGAAAAAAAATTGAATACCCAAGAATGAATAAAATAAGATGTCTTCGGCCTAATATAACCCAACAAATGTTGACATCCGTAAAATCCAACTTACTAAAGCTGGGGTGGGAAATAGCTGGTTTTATAACTTTTCCTTGTGTGAATTGCAAACAAACACACCCAGCATATAGAATTGGACCATCGAGTCCATTTCATACGATACTAACCGTTTTGGGGAGTGTGGATTCACCCGTTTTATTTATAATACTCACAGGCCCTCAATAACCTGAAATGCGGTACCTACGTCTTATCTATGGATCAAATAGTTCTACTTAAAATTGATTCATATTCGCATAAAAGCCGTATGCCAGATTCAAAACAGACAAAACTCTCTCAAGGAACAACTACACAAAATATGTAAATATGCATCTAATAATGAATGCGATTCCTTAACTTTCAGGCTGGATATAACCCTAGACGAGTCGACATGCGTTAAAATCAATCAATAAATCATTGTTCTTTCTATCTAATTACTTATGTACTAATCAATCCAGTGAAATAAAATGGAAACAGCTTCTTGCGGAATAAAGTCTCGGCTTGTTGATTCAATTTTCTTTGATGTCAATCGGAACGCAACTCTTGTTGCCTTATATTTCCCTTACGCCACCAACGCCACCTCGAAAGTCAGACGTCTTAGTAAATAAATACGTTATTCCGACTATTGTCCTCATCTTCATTGTTATCTGTACAACGTTTCGGCCGATGTGCCCTCCGGCCTTCTTCAGGTATTTCTTGTCGGACTCGGGAACCTTCTCAGTCCAATCGGACACATGGCCTAGTGGATAAGGTAGTTAGGTTAAGACAGTTCTAAGTGACAGTTATCTCTAGATTGCAGGTTCAATCCTGATCAAGGGCAGCAGTAACATAGAATAGTAATTAACACAGCTTAACGCTCCTACCCCAGCTATGGTTAGCAGAATGAGAACAGGATACCCCCGTGGACTGAATAAATGGTTAGGTTCAAAGTTCCGTGTTGGCTCCCGATTACGACAAGAAGGTTCCCGATTACGATAAGAAAGTTCCCGAGTCCGAAAAGAAAGTTCCCGAGTCCGAAAAGAAGGTTCCCGAGTCCGAGAAGTTTCCCGAGTCCGACAAGAAATACCTGAAGAAGGCCGGAGGGCATATCAGCCGAAACGTTGTACAGATAACAATGAAGATGAGGACAATAGTCCGAATAACGCAGATAATACTTACGAATAAAGTATGTGTAATTGAGAAGTGTGTATTGGGTAATCAAGTTTGCCGTCATTTACGAATCATTTACCAGAAACTCCGAATGAATATTCCCAATAACTATTATCCATTCAAGTATTCAAATATTTAAATATTCACTACAAATATCCACTAAATATAAACTAATGAATCTATATATGTATCTGTATCTGTGACAATATGCATACAGGTGTATGTTCTCAAGCTTTCTTATTTCATACTAATTCCATTTCAAGTAATTATTTTTATTCAATACGTCATTTGTTTGCACAACTCATGGTTTCAAGTAACTAATAATAATAGTAATTTTTCTGAGGCGGTTGAGCCGGCTTTGTCCAACGAATTCACCGAATGAAGGCAGACCATGCGCAGCTATTCAAGGCAGTTGATGATACGAGCGTAAGTCATTCACGGTTCCATCAATAAAATTTCTAATAGGCCTGGGCACAGAGTCAGCTCGGAAACTTGCTTGACTGTTTGAGCCTGGTTTTCAGTTGACCCCTGTTTCATTTTTTTTGTGTGTGTGTGTGTGTGTGTGTGTGTGTGTGTGTGTGTGTTTTGAACGTTATTATATAACTGGTGGACTTTTTGCTTTAGGATCGTCTGAAAGAATAGTTGTTTCGGTAGTGTCACTTAGGAGAACGACAATGATATTGGAAGACCCGAAACTTGTTATGACCCCAATAGCATCACAGATGAGACGATCAGGCACACACTTTGGGTGGATAATTACGAATAAAATATGGTTAATAAACAACCTATTTAATTATCTAAACATTTATACATCTACCACTAATATCTAATAAATATAATTAATGTTTATATGTGTATCAGATATAATCTAACGTTGCAAAATGTGATCTTTTATGCAAACGTGTGTTAATATATTATGCATTGTTCTATATCAAAGCTGTTGCGTGCTAGCCTTGCGTAACTTACGTGGAGAGTGAATGCGCTGGTCCAGGACTATGTATACACAGCTGACTGAGAACATCAGAGTGATTACCGATACTGCAAACGTTACGCGAAACGTCTATATCGAGGTTTTAGCACTCTGTGTGTCTGGCGCACATGTAGTTTGAATGTACTAGAATACTGAATACTGTAGGATCCAGTATACAGCAAAAGCTGACACTGATGTGGCCCTACACTAGTCAAGGTACTGAGATGACTTAGTTCCGTGATTACCACATCCGTCTCTGACTAGTTGCCCTGTCGATGCTTTCTGCGTCCTTTGATCCGCAGAATTATGATCGACGCAACTTAGTCGCAGCATCTTTATGACTGGTCGGCAGATTACTGGAAATGAGCTGCCGTAGTTGTTAGCAACTCGAAGAACGAGACCGTTAACAATAAAAACTATTTTATTATTCTATATACCGAAGAGGAGTTTATTTTCCACACTAGGTTGGAGAGTAACGACATGGCGAGGAGCTTTTTTGGCTTTTTTCTATACCCAATTAGCAGTGAGTAATTCTGCAAAGGTGTACTGGACTGCATCACTTCTTTTATCACAGTTTTTCTTGGTGGCCAGGTCTATTTCTTCTAGTGGCAAATATTTCTTATTCAGCAATTTGAAGTCTCGTAGTTCTCCTGACAAACCTTCCCTCTCACTCCCCGGTATGACTGACTTTTTAACAGTTCAGACCATTCTTTATAGACGAAAATTGTTGCTGTTTTGCAGTCGTCAATAACTGTCAACTGGTGCTATTCCCCAGTCCCCCAAAATCAAGTACACCCCTAGGACGTTGGACAGTTTTGATAAACATATTAATTTAGTGGCTTGTAGAAACCTTTAATTGAATCTGTAAACACAGCGCAATCAACTTTATACAATATTTTGATTTTGATGTTTCCCATCTATCTATCCATATATAAAGGGCAGCTGTGTGTATATGTATGTCCGAAGGAAACCTCGAAAATAAAACAATGAACGACAAAGTAAATATATATACACATTAAATATAACCAGAGCTTGGTTTTTGAGCAAAATTAATAGAGATTTGATTTATATTCGTGAAGATAATTAAAAAATAAAATATAAATGATAACAGCATGGATTTTTTTTCATTTAGTATTTTAGATAATAGACAATAACAATTCTTTTCAGAGTAGCTGGATCAATGCAAGGTCTATTTTTTTTTTTACATAGGGATTTAAATGAGGCATCCCACGAGGATTCAACTCACGATTCAGTAATAATGGATATGCGGGACTAACTTTAAACAATCCCCCTCTATCCAGGCGACGCTGGGTAGCCGCTGCTAGTACATATATAAAGGGCAGATGTGTGTATGTCTATGTCCGGAGGAAACTTCGAAAATAAAACAATTAACGACAAAATATATACATACACATTAAATATCATCAGGGCTTGGTTTTTTAGCAAAAATAATAAAGATTTTATTTATATTCGTAACGATAAATAAAAATGAAATTTAAATGATAACAGCATGGACTTTCTTTTGGCATTTAGTATTTTAAACAGGAGACATTAATTTTTCTTTTCAGATTGTCTTTTTTACATAGCTCAGTCGGTAGTTCGGCTAGTAATCCCAAGGTTAGTGGTTCGATGCCGGCCCTCAGCGTATGAGTAGGACAGGGATCTGTGCGGTAAAGTGAGGAGCTGATGGTAGGTATGGCGTCCGCCTCAGATGCTAAAATAATCTCCTTGGTCTAGCGCCTTTGAAAAGGGGATAGACTCCCTCGCTGTCTGGCTGATACCGACATCATGCCGCCCCGACGACTTTACTTTACTTACTTACATATGGATTTTAACGGGGCATCCTGTGACGATCCATCTCGCGATTCAACAATAATGGATCTGCGACACTACCTTTGAGATGCCGGGTAGCCACTTCTAGTTTTAAATTAAATCCTTTCTTGTGACTAACAAAAATAATTTTTTACACTTTTCCTCTTTCGTTAAAAAGTAGTTAACCCCAACAAAGAGAACCTCACCGTATGACTCTTGGGTAGCAATCTACTCTCTAGACCCAAGCTGTTTTTGATGTTGGTCCGATTGCTCACTTATCGTCTCTTCTGATGGTGACATGCAAGTGACGAGAACTTTGTTCCAGGCTTGGCTAAATAGAAAAAGTGAATCTATGCTTTACTATATAGTTTTTTTTTTGTTTTTTTTTATTTTTTTAAACTTAGTTCGCTGACGCTCTTTCCCGCGTCCATGAAGGTATCAGCGCATTTGCATGTTCAATTACCAACTCGCTCAATAAAGGCCAAACATAATTTTAAAAAAATCAAAAGGTTAAAAGAGGAAATCTACTAATCAAAATGGGAAGCCGGTCGAAGTGACACCAACTCAAGCAGGCGTCATTTCCAAAGTTCGAGACTCGACAATGGAGTTCAGACATTTTATGTTTTTTCTTTCAATCGTTTGTAGGACAAGTATTGATTTCTTTTAGCGCCATTCTATTGCATTGATCCTGTGTGTTTGCTACCTCGTTTTCATCACCCTTTCTCTTTCTCTTCTGTCTGTCTGTCTGTCTCTCTTTCATGTGCGTTCTCTTGCTTCTTTTTTATCACTTAGTCTCTCTCTCTCTCTTCTCTCTCGCTCGCTCTCTCTCTCTCTCTCTCTCTCTCTCTCTCTATCTATCTCTCTATCTATCTATCTATCACATGTGTTTCGCTTGCTTGTTTTCATCCCTCTTCTTCCCCTTTTTCTCTATCTCTCATGAATTCACTTGCTCGTTTTCATCATTCTTCCTCTTCCTCTTCCTCTTCTCTCTCTCTCTCTCTCTCTCTCTCTCCTCTCTGCATTTTTAAAATACTTTTTGTTCTTTATTCTTTTTCCTCTAATTATTTCCTTTTTCCTTCTCTCTTTCATTGACCACCTTCACCATTCTTTCAATTCTCTTCCCTTCTTTCCCCCATCTCTTCTCTCTCTCTCTCTCTTCTATCTATCTCTCTCTCTTCTCTCCTCGTGCGTTTGCTTGCTTTTCATCACTCTTCGTCTTTCTCATACCTCCCCCTCTCTCACTCTCTCACTCTCACTTTCTCTCGTACGTTCCCTTGCTCGTTTCCATAACTATTTTTCTTTCTCATACCCCCCCTCTTTCATGCGTTCATTTTCCTCACACTTTTCTCTACCTCTCTCCCCTAACCACTCTCTCTCTCTCCCTCTCTCTCTCTCCCCTCTTTCTCTCTCTCTGTTTCTCTCTGTCTCTGTGTCTGTCTCTATCTATCCAGCGTTCACCTCCTTATTCCAGTCTCTCTTCCTCTTCCTCCCTCTCTCTCGTGCGTTTAACTTCCCCTCTCTCTCTCTCTCTTTCACTCTCTCTCTCCCCCTCTCTCTCTCTCTCTCTCTCTCTCTCTCTCTCTAACAACTTTAGCCTTTTTCTGTTATCGTCACTTCCTCTGAATCCTATTTCATTGCCTTTTCCTTCTCATTCTATTTCTCTCAACTCTCTCTCTCTCTCTCACTCACACTCACACCACACACACACACACACACACACTTCTCCGTCCTCTACACTTCCTTATTCTTAATATAATCGGCGGGGATGTCAGCCTGCGTAGTGGCTAACGTGCTTGCCTGCAATATCGTAGTAAGCGAGTTCGAATTCCAGCCGGACTGTTACATTTACTTTCGGACTATTTGTCCTCGGAAAAGTTATGAAACCCTCGATAATTTCAACTATGGGATTCAATACTACCACTATTGATCTTCTACAAGGAGGTATTTTGGCATTAAATACCCGACGTAGGTTGATATGCCTTTAGACGAACCTTACACCCTTTCCTTCATTTTGCTATCCTTCCAATAAGATTTTGTTGGCCTTTTGTGTTTCTTCAATATATCATTCCTTTATCCTTCCTTACGTTATTTTTCTTTCTCTGTTTTTTATTTCTTAATTGCATAATTCATTTTCACCTTACTTTATATTATTATATATTTATTCTCCTTTATTTTGTACGGATTTTTCCTACCTTCATTTTTATAGGATTTCTTTCTTTCTTCTTTCTGTTTTTCTTCTTAATTCCTACTATTCTTTATTTCCTTGTTCCTTTCTTACTTCCTTCCTTTCTTTTTTTCTTTATTCTATTGGTTACCCCGTTTGTTCCTTCTTCATTTGTATTATTCGTTCTTTCTTTTCTTTCTTTCTTTCTTTCTTTCTTTCTTCTTTCTTTCTGTTTATCTTTTCAATTTTTATTTCTTCCTTTTTGTCTTTCTTCCTATATTTTTCTTATTTTTCTTTCTGTCTGTTCACTTTTCTGTTTTTAATTCTTTATTTACATTTTTCTTTTTTTCTTCTTTTTTTTCTTTCTTTCCTTCTTTCTCTCTTCTTTTTTTTCCAATAAAATTCTTGTCACGCCCTCCGGAATTTTCACAAAATATATTTTTCAATTGTTTCTCGTAAGTTAACGACATAAGTGGAGAAAAAACCGGTTCCACGAATGTGCCATAGAATCAAAAATGGCTACGTCACCAATAAAAAGCGCATATATATTATATATATATATATATATATATATATATATATATATATATATATATATATATTGCATGCTCACGCATTCAGACACGACATCATACGAGTTTAATAGAGGAACTTCATGTCACAACATTATTTTCAGCCGACGCGATTATTTATTTCACAGCTACAAAGCCAGGCAAAATATCATTTTATCTATCTATCCATATATAATATAATATATATATATATATATATATATATATATATATATCATCATCATCATCATCATCATGTCGCGCAATTTGCACGGATATCCATGACAATCTCTCGCCAACCCTCCCTATCACTCATCGATTCTGGGAGCTCCTCCGCGCAGCATCCAGTATCTTTACATAGTTGGTCAATGTAGGTCCTGGCTGGGCGGCCTACGTTAGCATGTCCATGTGTTGGCCTCCACAGTAATACGTCGCTTACGAGCTCATCCCTACTTCTCCAGCAGTGCCCCGCATGCCTAGCCCTCCTTACTCGTATGGTTTGTGATATGGGAGGCAGGTGGTCATACAGCTGCTTCTTGGTTGGGTGCTGTTTCCACGACTAATTCAGGACTGCTCGCAGCATTCTTGTGCAGCTACCATCTAGCTTATTCTCAAGGCGTTTCATTAGGGTCCAGGTGGTACAGCCATACAGCAGTACCGATATGACCACAGCCTGGAAGAATCGTCTCTTTAGTTTGTCAGGGAGGTCGGATTTCCACACGACTGATAGTTTATTGGTGGCCAACCATGCCTTTCCTATTCTTGTGTTAACATCGCTTTCTGTGGATGAGATATTACTACCTAGGTATGTGAATTTTCCCACTAGTTTAAGAGGCCTATATATATATATATATATATATATATATATATATATATATATATAGTTAAAAATTAATGGTAAAATGAATGAATGGATGAAATAAAAATGAATGAAATGAGGGGGATAAATGAAAAATCCTTTCCAAGGGACCCCTCTCAAAAGTATTAAAACACTTTTTGAGAGTGGGGTTCCTGATAGAATGTTTTTCTCATCTATTATTAGACTCCTTTGAAGCATCAAGTTAATATGATTATTCTATAAGTTATTAGAGAAGATAAAATCGGTGTCTTACCTTTGAAATATCTGTTGAGAATGGGTTTGAATTTTTATATGTATATATATATCTAATCTTGTCTGGTTAACTTCCTGTGAATATTGCTACATTGTAACTATCTTGAATTCAAAATAAAAACGGTCAAATAGAAGAATTTATTTACTTAGCTTTTTTTGCAGTTGTAAAATAAAATAAAATATATCAAATTAATTAGATAGATCAGTAAATAAAAAAAATATATCTTTAATTATATATTAGAAAGATTGATGAATAATTTTAGAAAACTATATTTTATGTATATTTTAAAATTTCAAATAGATTAAATATTATAAATTAGATATTTAAATTACAAAAGACAAAGTGTTATTTTTCCTTATATTAACAGCTTAGACTGACCGTAATTTTAAGAGGGGATTACGGTTTAAAGAATTAACTCTATGTAAAGATAAATATAATTGTTATAGGTATATTACAATATTTAAACTTGTTACCATAAAAGTGTTCACCTTGAACTTATTCCTCTTGGAAATAAAGTAAAAATATGAACATAGTTAACTAGTGAAGGGGTTTCTTTGTGATATCTTAAATTTAAAACAGATATTATGTAATAAAATAAATTATCTAAAATTATAGAAGGTAATAAGTTATTTTCCTTTTTCAATAATATTAAATTTCAGCGCATGAAATGTTAAGAATCAATTGTATATACTAATAGATATTTATTATAGATGTATTACATAATTTAAATCCGTTATCTCAAGCGTCCACCTTGGAATTATTTCTTGAGGGAACAAAGTAAAAATATGCAAATAGTTAATTGTTAATAGGTTTAATTTGTGATAGGGAAATTCTACAGGAAACGTGAAAATTCTTATATTATTTTTCCAAATTGTATCCTCCTAGGATTTTTCTTAATTTGGAATTTTATGAATATGACACGTTAAGTGCTGATTTTCAATCCGTCTCCTCACATATATATATGTATATTCTGCTGTATTCATCAGTAAAGAGTGTTCAGTATTATTGACAGAGAATTTATATCTTCATTTGAAAATTGCATAGGCTAGAAACAGACAATTATTTAGCGTTGTTGAGTTTATATCCTCGCTTCTCTAATTGAGCAAGACAACCAGTGTCCGCCCAGATCTGATGAATGCATGTGTTTGCTATCCAGTCTTGTCCATGTGCAGGTTTCCACGGGAAAACGTCACTTATGAATTCGTCCTTACTTCTCTAGCAATGTCCAACATGTCTTGATCGTCTTATTAAATAGTTTGTGAGATAGGATACTACAGCTTTCAGGATTTGATTAAAAAAATCGGACCATATGACCATTAGGCACCACTTTTGCGATCTCGTTTCATAAGGCCATTTTTTTCATTTACACCGTCAACATCCGGTTGTTTGTTAACAGAGGAATTTTAGTTTTTTTTTTAATTATAAAACTAACCCCTAACCCTAACTCCTAACAAATAACGGGATTTTTACGGTGTAAATGAAAAAATGTCATTTTTAAACGAGATCGCAAAAGGGGTGCCTAAAAGGTCATATGGTCCTACAACTCAAGAGAAAATTTAAAATTATTGAAATTGGTCGCTAATTAGACTGAGCCTATTCTAGTAGGGACCACTCCAAGCGATGTTTAACGGGTTTGAATTCAGAGTTTTTCCTTCTCTTAGACTGGTTGTCTAACCAAGGTTAGAGAGCCCAGTCTGCTCTGCTATTTACCCTGGAGGGAGAGTAGTAGGATTCATAACATTCTCAAGGGTATTAGCGCTATGTGAACTGTAGCTTCGTTCAGGATTTGAACTCGAGTCAACGAGTCCATTTCCTACGACACTCACCATTATACAACGCACCTCTAACTTAAGACAACATGCAGCATCCATGTTTTGTTCCAATCTCGACTTTTTTTTCCAATCGTTTCGTTAGAGTCGAAGTGGTGTAATCATACAGAAGCACTGATAGTACAGCTTTGAAGAATTCTCGCTTTTTTCCCAATCCTTTAGTTAGAGTCCAAGTGGTGCAGTCATACAGTAGCTCTGACACGGCTACAGCTTTGAAGAAATTTTCTTTGAAGAAATAAAATCCCGCTTTATCATATCAGAGTGATTATTTGAAGAGACCAGATTTTAACTTTGAAGTATAGGTGCTTAAACTACCACTAACTTCATTTACTGTATTATTTGGATTATTCCGACTATTGTCCTCATCTTTATTGTTATCTGTACTACGTTTCGGCCGATGTACCCTCCGGCCTTCTTCAGGTATTTCATGTCGGACTCGGGAGCCTTCTCGAACTCGGGAACCTTCTTTTCGAACTCAGGATCCTACTTGTCGTAATCAGGAACCTTCTTGTCGTAATCGAGAGCCATTCATTTACTGTGTTCCATGCAGAGATTGTCTATCTTCTACAGAATTTCTGATTTGTTTTATCTGATGGTGAGGTTCCAGTTCTGGAGGTTTGGGGAATGTGGAGCACCCCTTAATCACCATTGCTCCATGGTCCACTCTGACCCGGAGTGGTAGTACCTGTTAGGGTCCCATCTATGGGATGAGTAGAAAAACATGAGTTTATAATCAAAATTGTATTATGCATTAAGAATGAATTTATCTCACAACTTTGTCGGCATTAAATGACCCACCGAGGTTGATATGCCGTAAAACAAAACAAACCAAACCAAACCTACGTAATAGAAAATACAAACAAACGACAAAATGCAGCAGCAAAGCTCAGATAAAACTAAGACATGCGAAAACCTCCAACTAGAATTCATCAAGGCCAAAAAAATAAGATAGACAATCTCAGCATGGAACACAGTAAATGAATGGCTCCATCAGATAGAGTTTAACGTCATTCCCAGGACATGTAGACCCTCAGTCACCGCCTTCTAGTATCCATATGATAAGAAGGATCGGGGCTCGCCATAGGGGCAATAGGGTTGGGGCAATCATATAGGTGCTAGGGCTTGAGGTGACCAGCCGATTGATCGGAGGGGACCTCTCCGACCGCCCCTCTAGCCCAAGAAAAGCCTAAAGTGGAATATTGCAAGTCATGGACTGTTCATCCACCTGGGTTCTAACCTTAAGCATCACGGGTCGCCACCCACGGCCAACAGGTGACCCTATTCGGGGAGTCTTACCCCTATGTAGAGGTGCAGTCGGTGCATTCTAACACCCCACCGACAGGGCAGCTATTACGTAGGGATGCTTTATTTATGTTATCTCTCTTTTTTGTTGTTTTGTCTATTGCAGTCCATTCTTTCCTATGCGTACATTGACATCATTTTAGTTAGACAGAATATTACTACCTAGAAATGAGAAAAATTGGTTGGTTTGTTGGTTGGATTTTACAGCATGTAAACTATACTTTTTTTATTATTTTATGCCGGAAACATTTTGTTTAATTCATTCTTGATGAATATTCATTTTTTTTTCAAACTCAAATTTTTTATATGGAATTTTTTTCTATTTAACCCGTACATGAGACCCTAAAATGTACTACACTCCAGATCAGAGTAATGGTGATGCAGGGGTACTCCATACTCCCCTGAGCTCCAAAACTGTAAATTTACCATTAGATGCAGCTGATCGTCATACCCCGGACACTAAGACCCTCAACCACCAACTTCTAGCACCTATATGATAAGAAGTGTTGGGATTTGCCTTAAGGTAATATGGATGAGATCTGGTCTTCTAAACTCCGAGGCTTGCCATTTAGTGTTGATATGTCTCCATCTTGTGTAAAACACATGGAATCCGTTTTATCTGTGTTCACATAGAGGCCAATGAATCTTGCTGCCTTCTCGAGGCTATGCTACACTGATTTGGCTGGTGCAGGTGCATAGGCAACAATCGCTATATCATCTGCCTTGTTCGCGTCTGTAATAGTTTCTGCATAATATCATCAGCTTCTTGCATTTTTGTTAACGTGACGCCTTTTTCTTTCATTAGATCGCATTTTTAGTAATAATATTGCAGATATAATTGATAATTAACAGTAATTAAAGATTTAATTAAATGTATCGCATTAACTCTAAGATGTCAACAGAACTTGGGGCATTGTTTGTGCTTAAAATTGCTGTCAACGACCGGGTGTTGGCCCTATTAGTTGGGACAGAAGAATACCCCGACTGCACCTCTGCAGATGACTAAAGTCCCCCCTATTGGGCTAC
>CM042159.1:2326555-2399055 GCA_023376005.1 Doryteuthis pealeii | reverse complement strand
TTAATTGCATTATAAATAATTCAATTATCCATAAAACAATGAATATTTCGGTATTTATTATTATTTTCATTGAAAACAAATATAACGGTAACAATTTGCATGTATGTGCGCGTACATGTGTGTATGCGTCTGTGTGCGTGGGCATACATCAGTTTTGTATTTGTGCGTACGCGTATGTTGTGCATCATCCGAAAACAGTGATCGAATGTCGATTGTATCTGTTTATGTTCATCCATTAATAAAAACATCCACCCATGAACAGATATTTAGACAAAAGACTAGAATGAATTACCCAGCGAAATACCCAGCGAATACAGAGAGAAATGACGAAGGAATGGATGGGCGAGTGGGCAACTTGGATCTACTACTCTCTCATAATTGACGCCAAGGATAAAATGGATCTAGAATATAAACAGACAGACTGAAAGAAAGAGATAATGAAATGAAATTGGCGAAAGATGCGAAAGAAAATTGATGAAGAGAATTAAAAAAAACACAGAAAAGATATACAGACAAAAAGATGAAAAAAAAGAAGAAATTGCAAAATAGACTTTTAAAAAAGAAAAAAGAAAGAAAGAAAAAGAATACATATTTACTAAGAATATACAAATCCAAGCACCTGTCGAAAAAAGGGGGATCACAGGAAATTATTTAAAACATCAACAAAAATAGACTAATAATCCGATTTTAATGAAAAATGTTCGGTTACTGAAGTAATAAAAGAAGAGATTTTCTCTATATCTATCTATACATTTATAAAGGACAGTTGTGTATATGTGTATGTCCGGAGGAAGAAATAAAACAATTAATGTAAATATAATATATAATATATATATATATATATATATATATATATATATACATTCACTATCATCAGTGCTTGGTTTTTGAGCAAAAATAATGAAAAAAAAAAAAGATTTTATTTATATTTGGGAAGTTATTTAAAAATTAAAATTTGTATAGTAACAGAAGGTAATTGAAATATAATGTTGATCGATTGAATTAATCGCCTCATTTAGATTGGGGTTTTTTTTAATTGTAAATTATTGAATTAACATTTCTTACTATATTGTTATATATTTCCGTGGGGATTTTATGGGAAATCCAGTGAGGATCTAATTTGTGATAAGTAATAATGGATCTGCGAGACTAACTTAAAAAAAATCCCCTCTTTACCCAGGCGACGCCGGGTAGCCGCTGCTAGTTTTAGAAAAATGTTTACTTTAAAGGCTTAGTATTTTTTCGTTAGTTTTTCTTTCGCACATTCAGGAAACAATAACTTTCTTGGCAATTCTTTAGTGTTTGAAAATTTTGAAAACTTATGAAAAGAATTCATTGAGAGGACATATGTAAAAATAATCGATGTTTCGATAAAGTCAGTAGAACGTCTTACATTTTGAAACTTAATTCTCGTATATAATCCGCTTTGGGTATTTTTATAAATATAAAATAAATTCTGTCATTCACTGTCTGAAAACGGCGTATTTATTTAAATAAAAAAAAGATTGTATAGCTAAAAATAGCTATTTTTAATTTTAATTTTTAATTTTAATTTAAGATTGTATAGCTGGAAATCAGTTTAAGGGATGAGTTTTTAGCGTAATGTTCAAGTTTGTTATAAGCGATAGTTTGGTAGAAAGTTTTTAAACAATTTTAAAAATATTTTTTTTATTTAACCCATAGATAGGTCCCTAACTGGTACTACTACTCCGGGTCAGAGTGGACCAGGGAGCAATGGTGATGAAGGGGTGCTCCACATTCCCCAAACCCCCCGAACTAGAACCTCATCATCAGATGGATTTTAACGTCATTCACAGGACATGAAGATCCTCAGCCACCGCCTTCTAGCACATATATGATAAAAAGGGTTGTCATAAAAGCAATAGGGTTAGGGCAATCATATGCATGCTAGGGTTTGACATGACCAGCCTATTGATTAGAGGGGGCCTCTCCAACCGTCCACCTAAGTAAGGGCCTGAGTGGAGTGTTGCAAAAGAAGAGACTCTTTAACTTTAATATATCTTATTATTTTCATCATCTCTCTCTCTCTCTCCTCTCCCTCTCTCTCTATCTATCTATTATCTATCTATCTAGCTAGCTAGCTAGCTAGCTAGCTATCATATTCTGTTCATATCTAACTTCTTATTCTGTTCATATCTATCTATCTATCTATCTATCTATCTATCTATCTATTTGCTAATCCACCAGAATTCCGTCCTTAAGCGTCATGAGTCGCCACCGACGGCTAACAGGTGGTCACATTGCAGAGGTGCAGTCTGTGTATTCTAAAGCCCCAGCCGACAGAGGGAGAGAGGGGGACAGAGAGAGAGAGAGGAGGGAGGGAGAGGGAGAGAGAGAGAGGAGATAGAAAGAGGAGAGAGGGAAGAGAGATGGGGAAGAGAGAGAGGGAGAGAGAGAGGGGGAAGAGAGAGAGGGAGAGAGAGAGGGGAAAGAGAGAGGGGGAGAAGAGGGGGAAGAGAAAGAGAGAGAAGGGGAGAAGAAGAGATGGAGGAGAAAGAGAGAGAGGGGGAAGAGAGAGAGAGAGAGAGAGTGTGTGTGTGTGTGTGAGAGAGAGAGAGAGAGAGGAGAGAGAGAGAGAGAGAGAGAGAGAGAGAAAGAGAGAAGATATAATAAAACAATTCTATGAAGACAGGCATACTTTTCTGATCCAAATTTTTTCTTTTCGTTGTCTCTTTCCTGTCCTCGATTTTACACCGAGCGAGACATGAACTCCCTGTATTATGATAGAACGATTGAGGCTTCAGCTGATTGAATTGGAACGATGTAACCTTGCACCTATCATTTTGGAGGGGGGGGGTCTCAATTCGACAATCTGTAAAAGAAAGTGGGTAACATGAGCAAAACTATGTTTAAAGAAGTAATGTTACCCGGTAGTTCAGTTAGCGTCATACCGGAAGTGACGTCTGACTCTTCTTGTAAGGGGACCTATTTTTTAAGAAAGGTTTGTTTCTTAAAGTAAAAATAATCCGTAATTGCAATAATAACACAGTCCTGTCAGCTGGTGCTGGAGAATACGCCGACTGCACCTCAGAGGGGTAAAACACCACCCCATTGTATGAAAAGTAACACCGAAAAACTGTTATGGTATTAATTATCACTTGTGGGGGTAAATTTCGAATCCAATATACTGGTAAATCACCAAATCTTAATATATTGGGGAAATAATTACCCATTTCAATATCTTATTATAATAGAGATTCTGTGTTTGTCTGTAAGCGAAACTATATCACTACTCAAGTCACAATTCCCTATGTTATTTACATCACATTGTCCATGATTTCAATTTTATTTAAACCTCAATTATTAATAAAATTGTTTTACATTATTAAAACTGTTGACCATATCTACATACTATTAACATGCAATTGTATTTATACATACAACAAAATAGCAATTTACATTGTGAACGGAAAGTCTCATTTGCATATTGATATTAAAAATTTGATTTTGATAAATATGTGCTTAGTATTAATGATTTCTAATTGTTTAGTTTTATCTTAATGAATAAGAGCAAAACATTCGGGAATAACTCTTAAAAGAAATCCATTAACAAGAAGGAATATCTGTAATTTTATTCTTTATTTACCCATGTTAACAAAATAATTAATTTAGTAAAATTTAGCAAGAAAAAACGAGAGATGGAAGAGTAAGTTTCAGTTGTTCTATTTTTCGATTATACCTCCCTCTGATTCAAATCTGCATTCGTATTTAGTTTCATCAACCTTTCTAATTTAATATAATATTTCATTACATTAATACTTAAATACTAGCACCCGAAGTGTGCATATATTTACTAGTATGAGTAAAATACCGAATTTAGGGTATATTGGGAAATATTTAAATGGGGTTATGAGGTAAGTACCACAATTTTCAAGTTTTGATTTTGAATGAAAAGATAAGACAGAAGACACGTGTATATTTAACAAATTTAATAGATGATAAAGAAGAAAAAGAAAGATAGATTGGGAGAGAGATAAAGCTGCAAACTCGAATGTAATTTGCGGAAACTTAACTTAGAGTCTGGAAACATCGAAAGGGAGTCTTTGAAAGTTGATTTCGTTGAAAAGTGTTGAAATCAAAGAAAAATTGAATTGTGTTGAATTTCGTAGAAAAGATTAAAGTTGAGTGTAGAATCTTTTAGATTTGACTCAGTCCATTTGCTGTGAGGGAGAAATTAATTTTGATCCTGATCCTCTGGTCTTGTCGAGTTTAGTTGAATTTCGTTAATTTGAAATTGAAAAATATCCTTTACCCCAACTTATTCGTGCCAAAGGGAAACACCACTTCATGGTTCACTCTGTAGATTCTTCGGACCATATTACCTTTTCAATTTTGTGTCATTAGGTTATTTTTTTCATTTACACCGTCAATATCCGGTTGTTTGCTGGGTGTTGGGGTTAGGGTTAGAGGTTGTAGCCCTAACCTTACCATTAATCCCTAACCCTAACCCCTAACTAACAACCGGAAAACGGTGTAAATGAAAAAAATGGCTTATTGACACAAAATCGAAAAGGGGTGCCTTAAGGTAATATGGTCCGATTCTTCCAGACTTTTCTTTTTCATTGGAATAAATTTCGATAATTGAACTACTTGTTGGTCGTGGGTGACGACCAGTGATATTGAAGGACAGAGTCCATGATATGTAATACTCTACTTTAGCCCTTACTTGAGCTAGGCAGACAGTTGGAGAGAACTCCTCTGATCAATTGACTTGTCACATCAAGTCTTGGCACTTATATGTTTGTCCCGACCGTATTGCTGTTAGGGCAAAACTCACAATACTTTTTATCATATATGTACTAGAAGACGGTGGTTGAGAATCTTAATGTCCTGAGTATAACTTTAAACTGCATCTAGTGGTGAGGTTCAAGTTCTGGATATTAAGAAGTGTGGAGTAACCCTTCACTGCTATTACTCCCAGGTCCACCCTGGTCTGGAGTGGTAGTATCTGTTTGGTGTCCCATTTATGGGTTGAATATTTAAAAAAAAAAAGAGTTTAAAAATGTGTTTAAAAAATTGAATATCCATCAAGAATGAATGAAACAATACGGCTTTGGCATAAAATAGCCCCACAAGGTTAACATGCAGTAAAATCTAACCAACAAACCAACGGCTACAGCCGAGAGCACAATAACAGAGTTGAAAAGAGCAAGTTTTCTGCAACAATACTATTATTACATATAATCACCGAGTCTCACTAAAACGTTTTCAACATAGTAGTATCAATTTTTCTATCTGGAACAGCACCAGACTACAGAAGTATCTTTATTAGAAAAATATTACGGAGACGTTCAAAGAAAAGTTTCACTGTTGTGTTGACAAGAATGGTGAACAGGTGCAGATTTTAAAATCATTCTATCAAAAAGGAACTATAGAGGTCTTTTTTTTTACATATTATGTATATTAGTGTATATTAGTAGGTAGTATATATATATATATTTAGACGTTAACAAATACAGACTATGCCAAGTAGGTTCAGGCATAACGTAAGGGAAAATGAGGGCTGGTGGCACAGCCCCACTTAGGAATGGGTACAACCCAGATATAAATACAAGACGATGGTTGGACAAAGCAACTCCCTGAAGATTCGCTATACTGCGTGAAACTATAGTCGGAGGATTTCAACCCATTCGGTTTTCACACACACACACACACACACACACACACTTTTTGTGTGTATTTATTCTATGTTATGACGATTTTGGTCAGTGTGACGTAAGCAGTGAGATAGTTTTGTTTACAAATAGAGAGCGAATCTCCATTATAAATAGATTTTTTATTTTATATATATATATATATATATATATATATATATATATATGGTATATACTTATTTGTATATAAGTATATATATATATATATAGTATATACATTTATATATAATATATATATATATATATATATTATGTATATATATTATATATATATATATATATATATATATATATATATATATATATATATATATATAATATAATCTTTTAGTAAAGGCAAAAGTTTTATCCGCAGTTGTTGACCGAAAACCAGAGTTTGATATATATATATATATATATATATATATATATATATATATGGTATATACTTAATTGTATGAAAACTAATCTGCTACTATATCGGTTTCCTGCTCCTTTAACAAGCAAGTTTAAAGAGCATGAAACTAATATGGAAGCAGATTAGTTTCCATACAAATAAATTTAAAAAACTCATCTGTACGGCCACCTGCCTCCTAAACCATACAGATAAGACGAACAGGCTATGCCGAGCACTGCTGGAGAAGCAGAAGACGAACTCATAAGTGACGTTCTCCTGTGGACACCTACATATAGTTACACTAGTGTAGGCTGACCAGTAAAAACTACATCAATGTACGGATTCTGGATGCCGTGTGGAACACATGCCAAGAGCGTTGACTGATAGGGACGGATGGCGAGAGAAAGTCATGGGAATCCATGCTGTCAACCCGACCTGTTGATGAGGAAGATCTTTATCAGAAAAAAAGGAACTGATATTACGGAGACCACCTGGAGAAAATTCCTATACTGTGTTGACAGGAATTGGGAACAGTGGAAACTTTAAAACCATCGCAAAGGAACTCCTATATATATATGTTAACATTTTAGATAATATAATATATATATATATATATATATATATATATATATATATATATATATATATATCACTTATTCATTATTTGTTAAATACATTCAAGGGGCAGTTCTTACCGTTGCTCATTAAATGTATTGTACACTTTAATGAATAAATAAATACAGCTCTTACACCCATTATTATTATTATTATTATTATTATTATTATTATTATTATTATTATTATTATTATTACTGTACGCTTTTCATGTTCCTGACAATAATACATTATTCTGTGTGCTATGCATGAGACTTTATGAGTTGTGGTGTGCCTGAGCACTGTACGCAATAAATTCAATTATGATTATTTTAAACGAGCACTTTTCAATCTCCAATACTAGAAAAAGACTACCAACACACACACACAACACACACACACACACACATATATATATATATATGTGTGTGTGTGTGTGTGTGTGTGTGTGTGTGTGAGAGAGAGAGAGAGAGAGAGAGAGAGAGAGAGAGTGTGTGTGTGTGTGTGTGTGTGTGTGTGTGTGTTCATATGAGTGATTACTCGCTAGTATTTTATTTACTAACAACTACTGGCAGACGATTACTAACTTGTTATGTCCTCCTTACGCCGCCAAACCGAGGTACCAAAATAATCTCAAGTAATTCGAGAAGAGGAGGAAACCACGTGTTGATGTCGGAAGGAGCACCAAGTGATGCACCGTCACCCACCATAGCGACAACAATTACAAGTACCGCTGCTACTATTACTATAAACCAACGACTTCCCAGACAACCACTAACTACTACTACTACTATTACTACAAACCAACTACAAACCTACAACTACTACTACTATCAGAACTACTTCTCAATGCAAAAAGAATGGCGACACACATTATCAGCCAGCAGCTCTGACACCTGCTTCCCGTCGCCTAACATTTTTACACTTTCCCTGAGGGTACTGGGGGAGATGCGGACATTACGCTGTTTAACATCAGACAAGTTTAACAATCGACATGCAACACAACAAAATAAAATAAAGGTCAACAGGTTCGTTTATTCTTTTAAAAAATTAAAAAATTTACAAAAGAGTTTGTCAAACGAAAATGGGCAAATTAATCGTAAGTTCAGTTCAGTCGGGAAAGTGTTCGACTTAGGAACCACCAGGTCCCAGGTTCGATACCGGCCCTCGCCAACTCAGCGTTATGAGTAGCACAGGGATCTGTGCGATAAGGCAAGGAGCTGATGGTAGGTGTGGCACTCCACCTCAGATGCAAAAAACAATCTCCTTTTTTGAGCGCTAGTGAAAAGGGGATACACTTCCTGGCTGTCTGGCTGTTACCGACTTTAGACCACCCCAACGATTTTTTTCTTTTTCTTTCTTTTTTTTTTTCTTTTTTCTTTTTATTTTTTACAATGATTGCAGTTTATTTCAATCTTCATAACTACGATCTGATTTTTAATTATTGAAAATTTCATGACTGACGACGACGACTTGACGGTCTAGTTTATGATTACATCATTTATCACGTGTTTTATCACCAATACGTGTCTTAATTTAGAATGTATGACGATTACAATTTCTAACTTGAAGGATTCAGAACTGCGGCCGGATTTAGACGACATTAGATTTATATTGTCCAAATAAGAAAGGTCTAATTAGTGACATGACGAAGGTCTAATTAGAGGCATATTATGATAATCTTTTTTTTTTTTTTACTTATGATTATTGTCTAATTAATGACTTAAGATAATGGTCTAATTAATGATTTATGACAATGATCAAGTTAGTGACACGACAATCTTCTAATTATTGACTCACAATTTTTACCTAATTATTGATTCATGACGATAGTCTAATTAGTTATTCCTGACGGTGGTCTAATTAGTCATTTTTTAATGTGGTCTGATTAGTGACATGACTTTGGTCTAATTAGTGATTCATGAAGGTGATCTAATTAGTGATATGTTATTGATCTAATTAGTTATTCATTAGATAGTGATCTATGATGGTGGCTGATTAATAATTTACGACCGTGGTCTAATTAGTCGTATGAACGTGTTACCATCAGTGATTCATGAAATTAGTCTTATTAGTGATTGTTGTTTTTGGTCTAATTAGGGATTAATGTCGGTTACTAATTAGTGATTCTTACAGTTATGTATTTAGTAGATGGATCACCAACCTTTTTCCACGGTGGGCCGGATAATTGAAAAAATAACGAGCGCGGGCCACATTATTATTGTGTTCAGTACTTGCTAGCTAGAACGAAATCTCTGTAACAAGTAACAAATGAAATGTTCACACGCACGAAATTGTGTAACCTAACTACAGTAGTCAAGTCCATATCTAAAATTTAAATAGTATTAGAACGTATCGCGTTCCGTACGCTTTAACAAACAAATTCAAATACCGTCGGCCGGCCTGATAAAATGCCTTCGTGGGCAGGATCCGGCTCGAGGGCCGTAGTTTGGTGACCCCTGATTTAGTGAATCATTAAGGTGATCTAGTTCGTGACATGAGGTTCGTCTAATGTAATTTATGAAGGTGGTCTAATTAGTGATTTGTGACGGTGATCTTGTGAGTGACATGACTTTAATCTTATTAGTGATTCATTAAAGTCGTCTAATTAGTGATTCATGAAGGTGTTCTTATTTTGATTAATGATTGGGGTCTAAATTAGGGATCACCATGGGGACTGAGTTAGTGACATGACGGTGGTATGATTAGCGATTTATATCAGTGGTCTAATTGCTGATTAATAACGGGGGTCTTGGTCAAGGTAGTACCATGACGTTAGTCTAGTAAGTAAATTTGCTCACGAAGTCGGCCTGATTCCAAAATAGTATGATATGTTAGACTACAACCTATAGGAGTAAAGTTGAAAAAATATTTGATACAATGATTCATTAACATTCGCAAACACACTACATACACACGTACATACCCATATATATATATATCGTCGGGAGGGAGGCCTAAAGTCGGTAGCAACCAATCAGCGAGGGACTCTATCCCCTTTTCAATGGCGCTAGACCAAGGAGATTGTTTCAGAATCTGAGGTGGAGCGCCACACCTACCATCAGCTCCTTACTTTACCGCACAGATCCATGTGCTACTCATACGCTGAGTTGGCAAGGACCGGTATCGAACTAGGAACCTTGTGATTTCTAGCCGAACGCTCTACCAACTGAGCTAGTGATTAATGAAGGCTATTTAATTAGTGATTCGGGATTTTGGTCTAATTAGTGATTCATGAACATGGTCTAATTAGTAATCTATGATGGTGGTCTAATTAGTGATTGGTGACGGTGATCTGATTAGTGACATGACTTTAGTCTAAATGACGGTGGTCTAATTCCTGATTCGTTAAAGTCGTCTAAATGAATGATTCATGGTGGTTACCTAGTTAGTGACTTGATATTGGTATTATTAGCAATTTATGTCGGTGGTCTAATTGCTGATTAATAATGGGGGTCTAATAAGGTATACATGATCATGGTCTCGTTAGTAGCATGACTTTAGGTTAATCAGTGATTAATGAAGATGATATAATTAGTGATTCGGGATTGTGGTCTAATTAGTGATTTATGAACGTGGTCTAATTAGGGAATCATGAAGGTGATCTAATTAGTTACCTGACATTGATCTAATTAAAGATTCAGTAAATCGTCTAATTAGTGTTGATCTAATTAATGATTTAGTTAAATTAGTGAGTTAGGAAGATGATCCAATCAGTTATTCATGAAGGTGATATAATTAGTGATTTTTGAAAGTGGTCTAATTTGTGATTCATGACAGTAATATAATTAGTGGGTCATAAAGGGGATCTAATTAGTGATATGACGTTCGTCGAATTAATGTTTAATGAAGGTGCTCTAACACATCACTTGATAAGTCTCTGGCCTCACTCATAGATGGCTCCACTAATAAAAATATTTTTTTATAAAGTACTGTCCTTCAAATGGCACGTGTCAAACTTTGAGCCCAATCGGAGTATTCGTTTACAAATTACAGTTATTTAACTGAAGCTACTGTTGCAAATTTTCAAAACAATGGACGAATCTGAATTTCGTGTGTTGATAAAGCATTGCTTTCTGAGGGGAATAAATGCTGTTCAAGCAAGGAAATGGCTTGGTAAGTGTTATTTGGACTCTGCTCCTTCGGAAATAACGGTTAAGAGGTGGTGTGCTGACTTTAAACTAGTTCGTACAGACACAAATGATACTGAACGCTCAGGTCACCCAAATTCAGTATTTATCCCGGAAAACTCTGATACACTAACGTCATCAACCCCTACGTTGGTCTAATTAATGATTTAGATAGATGGACGAATTAGTGATTCATTAACGTCGTTTGATATGAGTGATTTATAATGGTGACCTAATTAGTGATTGATGAGGATGGTCTAATTAATGATTCATGAAGTTTGTCTAATTTTGGTTCATGATCGGGTTCTTATAAGTGATACGGTATGGTGATCTAGTTATTGCCATGACGTCATATAATTAGCGATTTATGTCGATGGTCTATTCTTGTTGAATATTCAATTTTCTTTTTCAATCTCAATTTTTAAAAACATTTTTGATCTGTTTAACCATAGATTGGACACTAACAATAACTACCACTCCGGGTTAGAGTTGACCTGGGAGTAATGGCGATGAATGTGTATTCCATACTCAACAGAACTCAAGAATTGGAATTTCCCCACTAGATGCAGTTTAATGTCATACACAGGACACTAATACCCTAAGCCACTGCCTTCTAGCACATATAGGATACAATGGATAGGGGGTTGGCCATAAAGACAATAGTCTTAAGAGGTCTAATTCGTGATTCATGAAAGGAATCAAATTAGTGATTTACGAAGATGGTCTATATTGTAGAGTAGCTAACACCCCTTCAGCACTCTACCAGATGGACTGGCTCATGGCCTTAAAAAAGCCTACGATTAAAGTAGATTAACTAGTTGAATAATATTCAGACTGACCCTGCTGCGTTGGCTATACCGAACTGACCCTCCTCTTTTAGTGTAAATCTGTCTTGTTAATTGTTTGTACTTATTTGTGCTGTGTTTGTATATATCCATTTAGCACCAGAGTTTAAATTTTTTTTCTAAATTGTGTTTAAATAAAAAGAATTGAATATCCATCAAGAATTAATAAAAGAGTACCACTTCATCGCCATTATTTCTAAGTCCACTTTGGTCCAGAATGGTAGTACCTGTTAGGGTCTCATCTATGGGTTAAATAGAATAAGAATAATGAGCTTAAAAAATTGATTTAAAACATTGAGTATAAAAAAGCTTTTGAATATCTATCAAGAATTATTTTAAAAGATTGAGTGTAAAAAATATTTTGAATGAATAAAAGAAGATGTCTTTGGCATAAAATAAATCGAGAAGGGTTGACATGCCCTAAAATCCCAACCAACCAACGAAATCAAGAGCAGCTGACGTATTCTATGATTAAAGTAAGTCCAGAAAATTCCTCAATATTTAATCGGAAAATGTATCGTTTTATTGTGGAAAGCAATCACTGCAAATCGAATTTTACGCATCTGATCTGCAGATTTGAAAAGGTTGACATGTCGCAGGTGTTCATCACAATAGATAGAAATTTACTGAGCCTCTCGAAAAGTGTTGTATGTGGAAGTATAACGGTTATCGTCGTAGAAAATAGACACGTCGAGCCGAGTTCAAATCCTATACGAGGTTGTTTACATTTACACACACACACACACACACACACAGACACACACACACACACACACATATATATATATATATATATATATATATATATATATATATATATATATATTCTAAACTCGGGCAGTATTAAAAAAAAACTCCGGACCTTATAGTCTCTAATAAAACAATACAAACTTTCACCAGAAAAAAAAAATTATAAAAACAGAAAAGACCAAATCATGAGCCCCAACTGAAAATAATCAGATGATACTATTGAAATTGCTAAAAGAAAAGAATACTGCAAGATTACCTAAGTTAAACATACTAAAATGTCCAATACAAAAAGTAGAGCCAATAAATAAATAATCAGAATCATCCTGATGATCCGTTAGGAGAAACCCAGGTAGATATTCTCTGACTCATTTGGCTTGCTTAATTATACACATACACACACACACACACACACACACACACATATATATATATATATATATATATATAATATATATATATGTGTGTGTGTGTGTGTGTGTGTGTGTGTGTTTTGTTTTACGGCATATCAACCTCGGTGGATCATTTAATGCCGGTAAAGTTTTGAAAGATTCGTAGCGATAGCTTGGAAGAAATTTTTTTATATCAAATTTTTTTTAATGAATAAATTTTCTATTTAACACATAGGTGGGACACTAGCAGGCACTACCACTCCGGGTCATCGTGGATCTAGGAGCAATGGTGATGAAGGGGTGTTCCACATTCCCCAAACCTCCAGAACTGGAACCTCACCATCAGATAGACTTTAACGTCATTCCGAGAATATGAAGACCCTCAGCCACCTCTTTATAGTGCATATACGATAATACACTGGCAGTCAGCAGATAATATAAGAAAACACATTTTTAACTTTCTGCGGTACTATGAATTGTGTACATTGTGTCAACCAAGTATATGTATTCCGTCAATGTTCTTTATCTATCTGTTTTATCAGTAATAAACTGCTGCAACTGTTGAAATAAGCACGTATATACTTTGTATATACTAAAATGAGACTATTTAAAAGACAGAAAACTAGAGGTGATAGAGCAAAACTGTTTATACATTTGAATTCAGCACACCCAAATTAGTAAAAAAACACATATTCACATTCTTGCCTCAGACAAAAAATATTTTTTAGTAAACCAGTGTTATTGGTAAAAATATATATATACTTTAGTATGGATAAAATTTATTGCTGCTATTTTTTTCCAACAAATATTTCGGTCAAATTTTGCTTGCATCCACGGAATATTCTAATTAAAATTATTTTGAATATAAAGCAAAATGCAAATAAAAATTGTCTCCTGAAGAAGATCTCAGTTTGCTTGCCTGATATTTTGTTTTTATTATTTTATTTTTATTTCTAAACACTCGTTTGTTCTGCCACTCAGTTGAGGGATTCGTACCATTCCCAATGTTATTGGTCCGAAAGTTAACGTAATAGCCCGACTGGAGTTTGATGTTGCAGTACAGTTCGTTTAATTTTTGTTGGGTAAGCAATACATTCTTTCTTATGAACATACGTTCAAATGTAGAAATTTAGCAATTATTTAATTTTTGTTTAAAAGAATTCCTAGTGTGTGGCAGGTGGTTTCATTAAAAAAAAAAAAATTCGGTGCGTTTAAAAAAAAGATCAATTCTCAGGAAACTCGCATTGCGAACGTTTAACGACAAAAAATATATATTTGTTATCGATTTAAAAGGGAGAGAGAGATAGAGAGAGAGGGGGAGAGGAGAGAGAAAGAGAGAGGAGAGAAGGAGAGAGAAGACAATATGTTCGCAGGTGAAGTTTGGGTCTCACACACAATAAGCTGGGTGGAAATGTGTTGTCAATGTCCCAGGTGTTGATTCAACACTTTTCTCATTTTTTTCAATGTCTCAACTAAAAAGTTGTGCTTATTATCTTCCATACAATTTACAGATGTATCGAACATTTGTTAGCAGTAAGTATACGATGCACCTGCCTAAACAGATTCTATGTCAGGAAACCCTTATGTCAAAAAAAAAGAAGAGCCGTATTGTTAATACTGTGTCAAACCGAAATTACAACTATGCAGCTTTCGTATATGAGTCGATCTTGTAGAGCAGGGCTTGTTAAAACGTACGGAACATGAGACGTTCTGATACCATTTAAATTTAGATATCATGTTAAGCTTACTAAATCTTTATGGATTCTACGGAATCAACCCATTGAATAAAATTGACTGATAAACATTTGAGAGCAATTCTCTTGATTGGATGTAGCAATTCCAAACCAAACATTGACGATATCTTGAAAGGTAAACTTCAGTTTCACAAATCTCACTAAACCTTTCTGCTAATGTTGCGTTCTTTGATAATGTTTTGAAAATAAATATGTCGGTTGAATTTGTTTTTGTGCATCTTACGCCACTCATTCATGCATATAACATGAACAAAATAAATTTTGTTTTTATAACTTTTTCTTAGAGCTGTCGTTCTGGCTTGCAAGGATTGAACACAATAATAATGTGGCCTGCGCTCGTTATTTTTTCAATTATTCGGCCCACCGTAAAAAAAATTTTGGTGATCCCTGTTTAGAGGAACGATAGTCTGCTGAATATCGTTCCACCATGAATAATAAATGTGAGAATGATTCACGACGAAATGACGATAATGTTTTATTGCCGAATCAAACTTAACTAAATAGAATACAAACATGACGAAAGATACTGGTATACAGATTTGTATGAGCGAAATAGTCTAATAGGAAAAGGGGTCTTTAGTAGAGAAAATGTTGAGTCCTTGAAATGTAGCTGATAGAAAAGGAAAGTGTAAAGAACTCTCCGAATATGAAAAGAGTCTTTAGTAAAGAAAGTGTTAAGTCTTTGATGTGTAGCTGGTAGGAAATGAAAGTGTAAAGACTTACATGTTAAGCATGTTATCGACACGAGGTTGCTGGGAGCGCAATGTCGGCCTATTCGTGAATAGGAACGGTGTCGTATTTTAATGCCTTTTGCGTTCTAAAACTGAAGACCTATCGGCTGGGGTTTTAGAATACACCGACTGCATCAGAGAGACAGTTGCAGCGAGATGCTTGGAAGAAGAAGAAGAAGAAGAAGAAGAAGAAGAAGAAGAAGAAGAAGAAGAAGAAGAAGAAGAAGAAGAAGAAGAAGAACTCGATTTTTTTACCCCTCTACAAATATCTCTTTGTGTTAACTTAAATTTTATTTTTCCCTCAACATTTGTTTGCTTGTTTGTTTGAGTTTTATGGTTTCAAGCATTGATATCCGATAATAATAAATTTCAAACGGATCCATTCGACCAATACACGAGATTCTCACAGGGACCACCGATCTAGGACAATGTCCAGCTAGAAGTAAAGATAATGAAAGAGTACTCCATAAAGCCAAAACTCCGACACTGGAACCTCACCACCGGATGCAGTATGAGGCAATGTCCAAACTAAACTCTTTTGGCGTTTGAGGGGGGATATCTTACTCCCTGCAGGGGAAACCATCAGCATATTTTAAACCTCGCCGACTGGCTTAATTTTTTTTTTTTTGACTGCCCAAAGTTAAGCCCTGTCGGCTTAGGCTTTAGAATACACTTACTGCACCTCTGCAGATGAGTAAGAACCCCCGTTGACCATTGTTACCGACACATGATTCTTAAGGACGAAATTTTGGTGAATGAGTAGTTCATGACATGCAACACTCCACTTAAACCCTTACTAAACTAGACGGACGGTTGGAGAGTCCCCCCGATCAATCAGGGGTTACCTCAAGCCCTAGCACCTATATGATTGCCCCCACTGTATTGCCCTTATGACAAGCCCCAACCATTTTTATCATATATGTGCTAGAAGCCGGTGGCTGGGGGTCTTCATGTCCTGGGAATGGTGTTAAACTCTATCTGATGGTGAGGTTTCACTTCTGGAGGTTTGGAGAATGTGGAACACCCCTTCATCACCATTGCTCCTAGCTCCACTCTGACCCGGGGTGGTATTACCTGTTAAGCCCCCATCTATGGGTTAAATAGAGAAATGTGTTTATAGAAAAAATTGAGTATCCATTAAGAATGAATTTATTTCAAAACTTTGTCGGCATTAAATGACCCATTGAGGTTGATATGCCGTAAAACAAAACAAAACAAACGTTGTGCAGCTAGAAGTAATGATAATGAAAGGGTACTCCATAAGGCCTAAAACTCTGGTACTTGAGCCTCACCACCGGATGCAGTATGATGTAATGTCCAGGTAAACTCTTTGAGGGTTTGTGGAGAGTCTTACTCCCTGCAGGAGATACCATCAGAGCATTTCAAACTTTACCGACTGACTTAATTTATTTTTGGACTGCTCAAAGTTAAAACAACTCAGCAATTTTGTAAGTACGTTCTTAATGAAAAGACGAAAAAGAAAGTCTGCAAAATTAAACAACTTAAATTGTTTTGAGATTTCAGTTTCTCAATGTTTGATGATTTAATTTCGATGTAAACATTGTCTGTTGAAAAAAATTCAGTTACAGCGTAAAAGAAACAAAAAAACATTAATGGCCGATCATATTTTAGTTGTTGACATACTTTCGTCTGCTTAAGACGATGGCGTAGTGTCCATTTTTTTAACTGCATTTGTTCGAGTGGCTGAACAGGCCAATTTTTGAATGATAGTCTCTGGTGCGGTGACTGCAAATAAACAGTGATTGTTTGCGGGGGCTGCTGTTGTCTTTCCTTCCTTCTGGCTCTCTTTTCTGTGGCGGTTTCTTTCCTCTCATTTTCACTCCTTTTCGTGACAAGGAGGCACCAAGCCGCTCGGTTTTCTGCACCAATCTTCCATGAGTTGGTGTTGATGTGGCATGTATTAATGCCCCCCCCCTTGCAGACGTCTTTAAAGCTTAGGCGTGTTCTACCGACCGGTCAGGACTCTTCTTCTAATTCGCCATGCAGTAGGTCTTTGGGTTACGGCCTTTGTCCAAACTCCTGACTTGACCAAGCCAGCGAAGGCGCCTCTTGATCATATAGGAGACGACAATTAAAGTTGATGGCGTATTGTGTTTTATTTACCCAGTACCGTAAATTCAGTTTTTGGACGTTCACTTTGTCTGCAATTTATTTCAATATTGATTCAATTTTGTTTTTATCTAAATAAATAAATCAATTAATTTACATCTATATTCGGGCGTGTTTGAGAGAGAGAGAGAGAGAGAGAGAGAGAGAGAGAGAGAGAGAGAGAGTGGGGCCACCCAAAAAGATGTGAAGAGTTGGTTCCTACTCAATCCAAAGAAAGACTCGCAAATCTACCCCGCACATTGTGTTTGCTATTGTCCCCAACTATTTCTCCTATGGATATGTATATCATTGAATAAAAATAACCCATGAAGGTTGATGTGTCATTAAACAAAGAAACTAATCCAAACAACTATATTCATCATTTAAGATATAAATTGATATAATGTGTTTAAATGTACAAAATATGAAGAAACAAGGTATTTAGAGGATGAATTTATTAACTATAATAAAATCATCCCTAAATAATTGGTTTTTTTTTAATATCTAATATATTTACATACCGTTGGAATTTACACTTACCCTAATATCTATATCTATCTATGTCCCTTCCCCCCCTCTCTCTCTCTCTCTCTCTTTCTCTCTCTCTCTCTCTCCCTTCTCTCTCTGTATATATATATATATATATATATATATATATATATATATATATGAGTACATAATTTGCATATTCTTATAATTGTTTGGGTTGGTAGGGTAAGCTGATATTAGATTTTTTGAGATGGTTTTCAAGACGTTGGATGCATTTGTTAACAGGAATAAAAAAATTTCCTAGAATCTTCCAATATATATATATATATATTTACACACACACACACACACACACACATATATATATATATATATATATATATATATATATATATATATATATATATATATATATATATATATAATATATATATAGTAATTGGTAATTTGCTTGAAGCATTGTTAAGTATGTTATAAAATAATAAAATTCGAAGGCAATACAATGCGTAAAAAATAAAGACAAAAAGATGTTTAATATGTCTAATCGATTTCAAAGCAAAGCTTTATCATCAGAGTTTAATTTCTGAAATTAAACTCTGATGATAAAGCTTTGCTTTGAAATCGATTAGACATATAAAACATCTTTTTGTCTTTATTTTTTACGCATTGTATTGCCTTCGAATTTTATTATTATATATATATATATATATATATATATATATATATATATATATATTTTGGTAATTTTTCCGAGATGAAATAAAGGAAAATAAAGTGCTCAATTACAAATATAAGAGCTTTATTTATTAAATATAACTGTTTATACAAAGGTTTTAGTGAGCATCTACCTAAGGTTTCAGGCTTTGCCTTCGTCAGGATACCATTTAAAGGGATTAAATAGTATCCTGACGAAGGCAAAGCCTGAAACCTGAGGTAGATGCTCACTAAAGCCTTTGTATAAACAGTTATATTCAATATATATATATATATATATATATATATATATATATATATATATATAATATAACCTAAAATGAGTCAGATACTATCTATCTGGGTTTCACGTGAAGGATCTTCAGGATATTTCTGTCTACCGAGGTTGGAAGGGAAGCCAAAAAAAAAAAGATAGAAAAAAAAAAGGAAAGAAAAAAACACAATTTATTGGCTTAAGAAGGTTTTATCCCAGGTAACTGCAATGTTTCTTTATTTACATATTTGATTCCTTTTACAGTCCGAGTCATAAAAAATAATGCACACACACAAACACACACACAAACATATATATTATATATATATATATATATATATATATAGTATATGTCATCATCCTCAGCATGTCACGCAAGTAGCACGGATATCCATGACAATCTCACGCCAACCCTCCCTATCATTCATTACCCCAGGGAGCTCCTCTGCGCAACATCCAGCATCCTCACATAGTTGGTCAATATAGGTCCTGGCTGGGCGGCCCACTCTAGCACACCCATGTGTTGGCTTCCACAGGAGTATGTCGCTTATGAGCTCGTCCTTGCTTCTCCAGCAATGTCCCGCATGCCTAGTCCGTCTTAATGGATGGTTTAGGAGATGGGGGGGGGGCAAGTGGCCATACAGCTGTCTCCTTGTGGGGTGCTGTTTCCACGACGCTGGCGTAGTGTCCAAAAATAATAATTATATAATATATATATATATATATATATATATATATATATATATATATATATATAGCAATCAATAGTTACAGTCGATTGATCACTCAATATGTCGTCCAATGATATCCCATATCATATCTGATTAATGTCATTTTATAAAGGTAATATAGAGTTCAATGTCCATTGCCCCACCTTTTTGTCTAACGCTTGGGTTATTATTGGCGCGCCTTGCCTAAGCAAATACACTGAGTGCCCCCAGCATCTACTGCCAGAATTCCAGGAGTGAGTGTGTTCGGGCCCATTGATGCGGCGCTCAACATGCGATGGTACCCTGCAGTTCCAGACCATTTCATCAATAATTATGTGAATAGCTGCATGTCTGCAGAAATCGAGGTCGACAGTAGGCAATGAATGAGGAAACGAGAAATGGACCTATGAGTCATTTAGTAAGCTTAGATTAAGTTTGGTATAAGGCCATTAGTAAGGAGCACCAAGTCAATAACAGTTTTTCTTGATAAACATTACAATATGAATTGACCAGTGTTAACTTGAAAACTCAGCTTGAAAAATCAAAGTGACAAATGAGTTTTATATTTTTAATGTAGTCACTTGAGAACACACACACACACACACACACACACACACATATATATATATATATATATATATATATATATATATATAGAGAGAGAGAGAGAGAGAGAGAGAGAGATAGATAGATATAGATAGAAAATTCTTATCAGCTTTATAATTAAAACAACAAAAATATTATCAGCTTTAGCAACGTATATTTTTATATATAGATATACATAAATAAATAAATAAATATATATATGTGTGTGTGTGTGTGTGTGTGTGTGTGTGTGTGTGTGTGCGAGTGTGTGTATGTGTATGTATGTGTGTGTGAATAAAGGTGATAAGATTTGTTGTTATCTTGAATTCAAGAGGAGTTTATCTTAACTGAACGACTTTCATATCCGCTGTGTCATTTGCTGAAATATTCGGTGGCTATTTTCATTTATTTTCATTTTCTCTTTTATTGAATTTTTTTATTGAAATTTAGAAAATAAAACTTACATTTTTGTTTCAGTCGCTGTTCCTCCCGCTGGTAGGTTAACGACTGTGATGCCGCGTCCAACAGCCAACGAGATGCGTAGTCCTAGCCAATCCGCCGTGCAAGGTTCGTTTCTTAGGCGAGTAGCCTTTTTATCAATTTTATTTTATAGCTAAATTTGTTAGTTATTTAAAAAAAAGAAAAAAAAAGAAAAAATATCCCAAATGAGAAAATCACCTTCACCATTAAATTTTGTCTGTATGGGTTACATTTCCTACTTACCAGGGTTCTCCTATTTGTGACTAGGGGTCTCTGTCTGCCATTCGGCACTAGGAGGTGTAGTGAGCAGCAATTTAAAATTAGAAAAGACAAAGTCAAACTCTCTAACGAGTCAACAGTGAATCTTCTGTCTACAGGAGGGGCTGGAGGGCTTTTCGCTTCCAGCATTGTCTCACGGCACACGAGAAATTGCTCAACATTATTGGAATAATTTTTGTATATAGTTATTTACTAAGCTTAGCTTAGATGTGGCACAAGGCCAGAATTATGGGGCGCCCAATGGAATCAAACTCACTAGCGATAGTCTGTAAATCTAACTTGCTAACTATTACACCACGTGTGGTGTCCATACATTTTGGATATAGTTATTTACTAAGCTTTGCTTAGATGTGGCACAAGGCCAGAATTATGGGCGCCCAATGGGAATCAAACTCACTAGCGATAGTCTGTAAATCTAACTTGCTAACTATTACACCACGTGTGGTGTCCATACATTTTGGATATAGTTATTTACTAAGCTTTGCTTAGATGTGGCACAAGGCCAGAATTATGGGGCGCCCAATGGGAATCAAACTCACTAGCGATAGTCTGTAAATCTAACTTGCTAACTATTACACCACGTGTGGTGTCCATACATTTTGGATATAGTTATTTACTAAGCTTAGCTTAGATGTGGCACAAGGCCAGAAGTCTGGGGCGCCCAATGAGAATCGAACTTGCCAACAATGGTCTGCAAATCTAGCTTGCTAGCCATTACCTCACGGGAGGTGTCCATAATCTTAGGATATACGGTGTGCTGGTGGTCCCAACTTAAATATATAGACTCTCTGTGGCCCTGTGGATTCAATCGGCCAATCAACACGCACGAATACGTGGTTGATTAACTATTTAAAGGCCTTAATGGAAAGGGATTCAGTTGCTCGTACTTAACACTAAATGACACAAGCTCTCTGCTTAAAGGACACAAGGATTCTGTTTAAATACTGAAGGACATATGAATTCTGTTTAACACAAGAATCATAGGATTATACTCAAAACGATCAAAATATCCACAAGAATCTAAACATAAGTCTACATTTTCCGTTCTACCAACTATTATACTGGACTAGATTAGGACTTCAACACTATTCTCTACTAAAAGACTATTTTCCTATTAGATTTGATTCACATCTCTCCATATTATTCATGTCATTCACGTATTCTTTCAACTAACTTTGCTACGGCAATAAAATTGTTCTTGCTAATTTTTTCGTGAATTGCTTTTGCATATGAATATCCACACGAGGATATATCTTACTACACACATGCGTACGATATCAAGGAGTGGCTCCTAACGTGGGAAGTACGCCCCACAGGGGGGGGGGTATTTTTATTTTCCAAGAGGAAGAATTGAGAATAATGAAGTCTTTATAAAAGGGGTGATGGCATGGCCTTGTAATGAGACAGGAGCTAATGTTATGTACTCCATTCCTCGTTGGGTACATAAACAAGAGTTTGTGGCGAGCCGGAAGTTCTTACTTCGACAGAAAGAGATCGAATGACAAAAATGATTGTTTTGCGCATGGGATTGCGCATGTTAGAAAAAAGAGAATAAAAAAAATAAAATTCGTAAAATTCAACCAATCAGAGGCGTTCCCGCTTAAAAAGAAAAATTATCGAATAGAGCCTTGCGGAGCCTACCTAAATTCTATTTAAACCCAAACTTTTTCATTTTCAACCAGAAAGATTTTGCCTGCCTAAGAGAATCATTGTCACATGTTTTAAGAACTTTTAATGCAGAAGGTACGAACTATCTCTCTCTCTCTCTCTCTCTCTCTCTCTCTCTCTCTCTCTCTCTCTCTAAATAATTGTCGCTTTCAGAGACAAACTAAATATCAGTTCAACTATTGGCTGACTGCTGATTGTTGTGACTAAAAAAAATTTTACATTTTCTTTCTCACTTTGTGAATTGTGAAATATCAGCTTACATTTTACATTGAACTTTAAAAAAAGAACTTTTGGCTGAACCTCGCCCAGTATTCAATGCTGCCATTTTGTATACATTCTGTTAATACAATTTTGTTTGTTTAATCAAGAGTTTTGTCTTCTATACCATGTGCTTGATTGTTTTATGGTCTTTTAAATGTTTGAACACTTTTATTAAATATTGACATCAAACAGCCCATACTTAATACCATAAGTTCTTATGTGATAGAGAGAGTAGAGACACCAGTGAGAGACAGATATTTCATTTGATACAGATTCGTGTTACTTGTTCTTCTTCCTTCTATCTTCTTCCTTTCTATTTCGGCCATGATGTGATCGACTAGGTTTTCCTCTTTACTTCTTTCTATCTTCGTTGAGTCGCCATGTTGGATATTTACTCTATTGGCCGGTCTTTTAACTTGTTGCTGCTTCATTTTCTAACTAAGGGCTTCTTTTCAAGGTCATCTTTTAAGTCATGTAATAACTAGCAAGACTTGTATTACTTTGATCAAAGCTTTTATTTTAGCCCATTTTCTAACACCACGCGGGAGTCAACAGCCCCAAGCCGAGAGACCCTACCTGCTTGGCGACTGGCTGCCAACTGATTACTTAACTAATTCTTGTGGGTTTCCCGCCTCTGAGGTCAAAGTTTCCAAACGGTCTGTATTTTTCCATTTGGGCTCTTTATATTCGTGCTACACGGTGTTGTCAATAATCTATGCTACCTCATAGATTATGCAACACAAAATATCCAAATCCATCAAACTTTGCAAGAAAAATGGGACCATATCACCTTTAGGCACCTCTTTTTGATCTCGATTCAGAAGGACATGATTTTCATTTACACCGTCAATATCTGGTTGTTTATTAACAGATGATTTTTAGAGGTTTTTATTATAAAACTAACCCTAACCCTAACCCTTAACCTTAACTCTGATCCTAATCCCTAACCCTAACCCCTAACAAACAACTGGATATTGACGGTGTAAATGAAAAACATGTCCTTCTGAATCGAGATCAAAAAGTGGTGCCTAAAGTTCATATGGTCCGAAAAATGTTGTTACCGTTCACATCTTCATATTTAGATGAAGTTGGTTTCAGTACTGTAAACGATTTGCAACAAAAAAAAAAGAAATCTACTAACCGATGAGATTTAAGACTGAAGCTGACTAAATGAATGCCTAATATCAATTTGTGCCAAACTTGCAAATCAGTCGGAAAATTAAATCATATTACAGAGTGACCCAGAAAAAACAGAGCCCAAATTATTTATTTATTTTCCCATTAAACAAGCCCCAACCCTAACCCTAACCCTAACCCTAAACCCTAACCCTAAACCCCCCTAGTTAAAATTAACGAAAGTTTTATTACAAATTTGTGGGTTCTGTTTTTTCTGGGTCACCCTTATTTTCCGATCGATTTGCAAGTTAAGTCAAATTTGCTTTGTCGCCGACATGAAGCACAACGGTTTTGATTTTATTAAAAAGAAAACATATTTATCTGAATTTTATCTATTATTAAAAAAATATAAGACTTCAAAGATCCATTTACATTTTTTACAAATGAGCGTTGCAAAAAAAAATCATTTATACATACTTTTGGATGTCGATAAAATCGAAATATTTGTTTACTCATATTTTTTTACGCTAAAACTAAAATATTCGTTCAATTTTAATAGAATTTTGTTGAATTTTGTATGAGTCTATTTTTAAAGAAAAAACATTGTCATCTGCCGTAAAACAAAACAAACTCCAATCCTCTTAAGCAATATCTTTCAAAAATAAAATTTTACACCGGCCGGAGGGTGGATTTTTTTTAGTTGTATTAATAAACAAAACGGCATGAATCGTGTCGTGGACTGTGAATAAACTGGAATATATTGTATTAATAACTATTAAATTAATTACTAAACTATTAAAATATTAAAATATCTATTGAATAACTATTAAACTATTAAAAATAAGTGAATAAACTGAATATATTGAATTAATAAGAGAAAGGGCATGAATGGTGTCGTGGACTGTGAATATCCGAACTAAAGAGAGTCATATAATGTCTTCAAAACATCTGTTGCACACTTCACTCAAGATAATAGATATCAATATATAATACGCAGTTGACTTCATTGTACAATAAATGCCAATCGAGTCTATTCAGAATTTAAAAATCAATACAACAAACTGAACCCTTTATAGAGCTACTAAGGTTTGGTTTGGTTTGTTTTACGGCATATCAACCTCAGTGGGTTATTTAGTACCTTTTTCAGTTCTCTGGCAAGGTCCAGGTATTTGTCCATTTTTTCATTTTCCTTTTGCTTCACTCTGTGATCTGCTGGAACTGCAAAATCCACCAGTTGACAAGTTCTTTCTTTTTTGTTAATCAACACTAGGTCTGGTCTTCTTTCTTCTTCTTCTTCTTCTTCTTCTTCTTCTTCTTCTTCTTCTTCTTATTATTATTATTATTATTATTATTATTATTATTATTATTTACTCCTTTTGAGTTTTCACATCAGCATTAACTGATGGTCTTTCACTGGAGTCTGAGTGACAGCAAGTCTCCTCAGGTCTCCAGGACTCTTCTGAGTATTCTGGCAGATTGCAGCAGTGCAGCGTTCTGAATGGTTTCAATCCTTCTTCTGATTTCCAAACTTTATAGACCCTTTTCCAATCCTTTTTGGACTGTTCCAAGTGCACCAACTACAATTGGTATCACTTTGACTTTCATATTCCATAACTTTTTCAGTTCTCTGGCAAGGTCCAGATATTTGTCTATTTTTTCATTTTCCTTTAGCTTCACCCTGTGATTTGCTGGCACTGCAAAATCCACCAGTTGACAAGTTCTTTCTTTTTTGTTTATCAACACTAGATCTGGTCTTCTTGCTGGGATAAGGTGGTCCGTTTTTATTTCAAAGTCCCAGAGAATGTTTATGCGTTTCGTTCTCAAGAACAGATTCTGGTTTATGCATATACCATTTTGTTGTATGGTCAAAATTTAATTTTTGCATAATTCCCAGTGGATCACCTTCCCAACCCAGTCGTGTCTAGTTTTGTATTCTCGTTGTGCTAGTTTGCTACATTCGCAGAGTATATGGTTTACAGTCTCATCTCTATTACCTCAAAATCTACATTTACTATTTTGTTGGGTCTTATCAATTTTCGCTTTGATATAGTTTGTCCTTATGGCATTATTTTGTGCAGCAATTATAAGTGATTCAGTTTCTCTTTTGAGGTTTCCTTTCTTAACCATGTCCAAGTCTTTGCATGTGCAACCTCTTCTATTTGTCGTTTGAAGCGTCCATATAATTGTTTTTCTTCCCATTTTTGTTTTCTAGTCTTTGTTGTTTTTCTGTTTGTCCATATGTCACTTCTACTATTGTTGGCCGCTATAAGTAGTTTGTCTTTGCTTTTTCTCATGTAATCTTCAAATTGTTGGATTGTGGTTTCTACGCATTCCTCTATGTTGGCAAGACCTCTTCCCCCTTCCTTTCCTGACACATATAATCTTTCTCAATCATCTCTAGGGTGGAGAGCCTTGTGCATGGTCATTAATTTTCTCGTCCTTTGGTCAATCTGTCAGAGTTCTTCTTTTGTCCATTTTAAGAATTGTCCTGAGTATCTTATAATCGAGACGGCCCAGGTATTGATTCCTTTGATCAGATTTCTGCTGTTAAGTTTGGTTTCTAGAAGTTTTCTAGTTCTCCTGAGATATTTTTTTAAACTTTTCCTTTCATTTCTGTTTGCATGATATTGTCCGCTTCTAAAATTCCTAAGTATTTGTAGCTTTCATTTTCATCAAGTGATTTTATAGTGTCCTGATTATCATTATTATTATTATATTATTATTATTATTATTATTATTATTATTATTATTATTTAAGGCCGGTGTGCACATCGGCCGAAACATTGTGTATAGAACAAGAAAGATGAGGAGAACAGTCTGAAAAATCTAAATAATACAAATTATCAAGCCTCATCTCAAAAAATTCAGTTTCTTAAGTGTTTTTTATGCACATTCTCTTATCGAATACATATAATTTTAAAACAGTACTATTTGATCGATAGATCAAACCCTTACAGGTACTAACACTTTGGGCAAGAGTGGACCTGGGAGTAATGGGAATGAACGGTTATTCCACACTGCTTAAATCTCCAGAACTTAAGTTTCTCCTTCATATGAGGTTTGTTGTCATTGAAATCTGTTTGGTCGATTGATGAGATTTTCACTAAGTAAATATTTAAATATAGGTATTTATCACGCATCGCACTTATGCGGGTCAGACACAAGGTCATATTAATGTGGGGACCACCCACAAACCAAAGCTCATGTGATGGCTGGCACAAAAAATGCGTGGATCCCCTCAGCATTATCCCCTCAAGGGAGGGAGCTTCAGGCACTGGACAATAAATCCAGCCTTGCCTCTTTAAATCAAGGAGCAGGTGTTGCCTGGGAAGATATAGCTAATTATATGGTCATTAAGCAAATCTTAATATAAGAAATGAAAAAAAAACTTTGTGATAATCATAACTGTTTATAGTTAATTACTAGGTTAGTTATGGCACAAGGCCAGAAGAAAGGGGCACTCAGTGATAATCGCACTTACAAACAATTGTCTGCTAATCGAGGTTGCTAACAACCGTTGTCCTTTGAGCTGTCCTCATAACACATGCTATATAAATTATTAAACTGAAAAAAAAAGAAAGGCGTTAAGCGTGAAATGCCAGGATGCTAGCTTTGAAATTTACGAGGACCGGCATAATAAGCCTAAAAGCTGGTTTTGCTATTTGACCAGGACCGGCAGGGTAGCCACTTCCAATTTTTTTAGATGAGTTATGAGTTTTTTCATGAGTTTGGATTTGGCATAAGATCACAAGGATGGGACATTCAGTGAGATCGAATTCCCTTTTCAATTGTAACAGATCTGTGAGACTAAGTATTTGCGAAAACATATTTCAGATAAAGCCATTACATGAAATTCTTCAATTAAAAAAAAAGAGTTTATTGAAATTATACTCCAAATGTTACAACGACTAATGGCAACGATTTCTCTCTCTTATTAAAAATCCCTGGCTAAATGAATACGAAAATGTAAAAAAAAAAAAAAAATGACAAGTTATATTGGCTATACCACAACAAAATTAGCAAGAAGACTTATTTTACATTTATCAGACTCTAGCTCCATATGCCAACATTAAAAAAGCATGACTGTTCTACTGCAACATATAGAAATATTTTTGTTAATAATACACAAATACTTAATGCTGATAATAATATCAAAAAATAAAAAAACCTTGAAGCTTTATGCATAAAATGTAGAGAACCCAATATTAATAGAATTAATTATGAAACCAGCGACGATATCTTAAAATGCTTTAGATAGATCGAACAATTTTCATTCTAAATCATATATTATTAGTTCACTCTATGAGAGATTTTTGCGCCGACCTTAGCTGCTGGTTCACTAGAGTTTGAGCGATGGCTAGTCTCCTCAGGTCTCCAGGACACTTCTAAGTATTCTAACCGTTACTGTTCTTTGGATGGTCCGCCATGTCGGCTGGGGCGTTAGAATGCACCGACTGCAACTTTGCAGAGGGGCAAGACTCCCCAATCAGGCCACCTGTTGGCGTGGGTGGCGACTAGTGATGATTACTCCACTTTGACCCTTTCTTGGGCTAGACAGGCGGTCGGAGAGGCCCCCTCCGATCAATCAAGCCCTAGCAACAATATGATTGCCCCAAGCCCATTGCCCTTATGGCAAGCCCCATCCCTTTTTATCATATGGGTGCTAGAAGGTGGTGGCTGAGGGTCTACATGTCGTGTGAATGACGTTAAACTCTATCTGATGGTGAGGTTCCAGTTTTGGAGGTTTGGGGAATGTGGAGCACCCCTTCATCCCCATTGCTCCCTGGTCCACTCTGACCCGGAGTGATAGTACCTGTTAGGGTCCCATCAATGGGTTAAATAGAAAAACATGAGTTTATAAACAAAATTGATTATCCACTTAAGAATGAATCTATATCAAAACTTTATCGTCATTAAATGACCCACTGAGGTTGATATGCCGTAAAACAAACCAAACTTGGGATCGTTTCGGTTCTTCCTCTAATTTTTAATTCCTCCAGACACTTTTCCAAACCCACGGAGACCGTTCCAAGGACCCCAATTACAATTGTATTATTATTATTATTATTATTATTATTATTATTATTATTAGTAGTAGTAGTAGTAGTAGTAGTATTTTCAATCAGTGTTTGCAGATATACTGACCTTTTGGAAATGCAGACTGCTACTTCAGATCTTGTTTGTTTGACGTTGCTGACATTTAAACGGTTTTAGCAACATCGAATCATGCTTTATCTAAACCAATTACAAAGCTTTATATATATATATATATATATATATATATATTTGGGAGAATATGTGCTTAATTGAAGTCGTACCTAATAGGCCGAAATGTACATACAGAGATTGATTTTTCTCGATTTGTATAGCCTTACATTTGAATAGGTATGCCCGCCTAATTCATCAATTATTAATTAATTAATTTTCAAAATTAGGTACGACTTCAATTAAGCACATATTCTCCCAAAATTGTCGGCTAAAAGAAGCCATATCAAAACACATTATTTGTTTGTTTACTTCTCATATATATATATATATATATATAGTAAACTAACCGACCGCGAACGCGTTAAAACTCTTCTCTTTCGAAAAAGAGAATGTTTCTATTTTTGAATTTGAAGTATGTCTTTTTTTCTTTCAAAAACTGTTACACTGAAGAAATTCAATGTAGCAACATGTTCATAACGTTAGCGAAAAACACACAGCGGATATACAAATGACGAAGCGATAGCATAGCTTACACACTTCTTGGAACAACAATGCTTCCGGTTTGAATTTAAATTATTTTCTGCTTCTCTCTCGATGAGTCCGGATTAAAAACATGCTCTGATGATGATTTTTTTTATAAATCGAAATATTCTTCAATATATATTTATAAGATTTATAAAATATATTCATTTTAACAATATTGTGTGTTTTCATACTCTTTTATCTCTCTCTCTCTCTCTCTCTCTCTCTCTCTCTCTCTCTCTCTCTCTCTCTCTCTCTCTCTCTCTCTATCTATCTCTCTCTCTCTTATATATATATATATATATATATATATATATATATATATATATATAGGGTGTTCGGCATAAATTTGACAGTTTCATAAGGAAAAAGAAATAGTGTTTGCTAACTTCATTGGCTACCCTTGTTATCCAGGGCTTGACTACAGTGTTTAGCAACTCCACGTAGGCATCTGAATTTAACCTAACACCCTCTCTGAAAAAATGCGGAGGCATCACATCACCCTCAGAGGACATGCATCCGAAAATCATGACAGTATGCGGAAATTTAGTCTGTATGACACGATGAGTGTCTTTTGGACTATATGTATAGCCATCTGTTATTCTGTGTGTTGTGCTTTTGATCTTGGCAAAAGTATTTCTCATCGGAAAAGAACCAGATTGTTTGTGGTTCAGCAGGATATTTCACTTTGCTCATAAGTTTTTTCACCTTTGTCAGACGATTTTCACGGGCCTTTTCTGGGAGAAGTTGACCTCTGCGACGCTTGTATGGGTAGTAGCGAAGGTCTACATTGAGTACAAGCTTCATGGTTGAGGCTGAAACATTCTATTCACGTGATAAAACCCGAATTCCAATGCCAGGGTCCTCCAACATTTTTTTCTGCAGGTTTTCAAGGAATTCTGTTGTACTAACGCAACCAGATCGTCTGTTATGTTGCTTTCTTCAAGCCACAGTCTTGTAGTCTCCATTGCAATTCTCCAGTTCCTGCCTGATTATTTTTACAGTGTTCAGGGAGCATTATGCACCAGCTATAATCTGTTTATTTTCATGTCCGACGCAGACCATCATGATACAAGTTATTCTCTTCCATGATTCAGGTGGGTTCCAATTATTCATTCTATCTGACATCACGTATAATAATTTTTTTCCTTAAATCTAAATTCTACATTGTTCAGAATTGATTCATAGCAACAATTATTTCAATCTCACATACATAATTCTTTAGACGCTATTTAAAATAGTAGTTAATCAAACAGAGTACTCCAAACTTGAACAGAGGTCTGTCATTAATCTTTGCTGGCTCAGAAGTGCAAACCATGTTAAATTTACTGACGAATGGCTGATGTGTACGGAGAGGCATGTTTTAGTTATAAAAAAAGTTCATAAATGGCTGTGCCACTGTCCAAAAGACAATCCATGGGGTAGAAACACACAGTAAAAAAAAGTTCTGACGCAGCAGTCAGTAAATAAGGTCATGCTGTCAGCTTCTTCTGGGACAAGGCAGGACCTATTGCTCTTGATTTCCTCGGAAAATGTACAATTGGAAACAGCGCTTCCTATTGCCAACTAAAAATAAAGTCGTCGAGGTGATAGGTCATATCAGCCAGATAGCGAGGGAGTACATCCTCTTTTCACTTTCGTTAGACCAAGGAGATTGTATTGGGGTCTGTGACAGAGCGCCACTTCTACAATCAGCTCCTCACTTTACCTCACATATCCCTGTGCTACTCATACGCTGAGTTGGCGAGGGCCGGTATCGAACCCGGAACCTTGTGTTTCCTAGTCGGACGCTCTCCTGACTGAGCTGCAAAATTCCTCTTATTTATTGACAGACATTTGTGTTTGTGTGTGTATGTGTGTAAATCATCTCTAAGCATCTCACGGTATGGAATGCTTATGTTATATTATGGGGTTAGGGAATCGCGTTCACTATATGTTCATTTTAATGGGCCGGGTTAGCTCAGTCGGTAGAGCGTTCGGCTAGAAACCACAAGGTTCCTAGTTCGATACCGACCCTCGCCAACTCAGCGTATGAGTAACACAGAGATCTGTACGGTAAAGTAAGGAGCTGATGGTAAAGTAAGGAGCTGGAAGATTGGCTAATACCGACTTTTGGCCACCCCGACGACTTTACTTTTTTATTATTGTTGTCTAGTTGTTTCATTAATGTTTTTAACGCCCTATAAAATAGGGATCATTTTTAAAAAGATACGATTGACCTATAGATGGTATCATAACATGTACTAACATTTCGGTTCGTTGTGGACTGGTGTATAATGACAGTAAGGGTGTCCTCCACACTTTCCAGATCTTTAGAATTTGAGCGTCGTCATCAGATGGAGATTTGTGTCATACTCAGGAAACCCCTTTTGGGGAATCTTACTTATCTGCAGAGGGATATAGTGTATTGTAAACCCCACTGACAGGGCAGGACAACCCAGGAAAATGTTATGTAATCTTTTTCTCTCTTTACATGATACAGAAACGAATATTTGAAATCTGTATTTATAATACGCAACAAGGGTGAAAGCTATATATCGCTATCACTGAGTGCAAAGCGACTAGACTAAAAAAAAATCAGCGGGTGTGTGACGTGATGAAAAGGTCACACATCTGTCGAGGAAATCACCTGTAGATGTCTTGTAATAAAGGTCGATTGATAAATGCGTTATTACACATAAAGAGTTGGCTCTATGGCTTTGAACCCAACCTCGGAACCCCGGTGTTTAGGCCTGTTCGTTGTCGTTTCGCATCGTATCGTATCGGCATTGCAGTCTCGGAAGACTATATAACAATTCTTATTCCCCTGAAATTACAGCGCATCCTGTGACTGTGAAGTCCAATGTTCGAAAAACAGCCTGGAACACTGAGATGTCGTATGTGAAGGCTGTCCCTGCAGATGTTGACGTGCCAGTGCTTTGTTACCGCTTTCTTCTGTACCTCTTGGCGTTGAGGTTTACAATATGAAAAAATGAAACAATAATCTTGATTCTTTTACTTTAGTGTGTCAAATTTTTTTTCAATATTTTGGTAACGTACGGTAAAATTCAGTAGCCCCGGATACTTATACCGAGATTAATTGATTGATTGATTTTAACGGCATTTCAACCCATTCAGGATTATTTTATGCCAAGCAATATGATGTGAGGGAATGTCAAATTTATTGTTGTGTCTTTTTTTTTTCAAAGGTATTTCTTGATTTTGACAATAAGTTGTTTGCTGTTGTTTGTTGCTAAGTGGATCGGAAATCAATTTAAGGGAGAAGTTTATAGGGTAAAGTTCAACTGTGTTATAAGCGATAGTTTTGGATAGAAAGTTTTTTTTTAAACAATTTTTTTCTATTTAACCCATAGATGGGATCCGAACAGGTACTACCATTCCGGGTCAGAGTGGACCAGGGAGCAATAGTGATGAAGGGGTGCTCCACATTCCCCAGGCCTCCAGAACTGGAATCTCACTATCAGATAAAGTTTAACGTCATACCCAGGATATGAAGACACTCACTCACCGCCTTCTAGCACATATATGATAAAAGGCTTGGGGCTTACCATAAGGGCAATAGTGTTGGGGTAATTATATAGGGGCTAGGGCTTAAAATGACCAGCTGATTGATCGGAGGGGGCCTCTCCGACCGACCGTCTAGACCAAGTAAGGGCCAGAGTGGAGTGTTGCAGGTCATAGACTGCTCATCCACCAGGATACCATCCTTAAGCATCACGGGTCACAACCCATAGCTAATGTGGCTAGATTGGGGTAGACTTACCCCTCTGCAGAGGTACAGTCGGTGTATTCTAAAGCCTCAGTCGACAGCCGAGATTATGAAGGTCTCTAATTCCACTAATCATCATAGTCTAACAGCCGGGTTGCATTACTTGTCTTCCAAGCCGTGTCGTACATGGTCGGAACCTACTGATTCGATATGAGCCCTCGACAGCTCACTATCTACCAAGACTGGACAATTAATTTCAATAAGAGGAATAATGAAATCTGAAAAAATCTTGATCTAGGTATGAAAGAAAAAAATCAAGGAACAGCAAGAGAACATCAACTGTCACGAATTCTTACGTGAAGGGAGTTGAAAATTGTTTAATACAAATAGAAATCCACAACAATTTATCTCAGGTATTATTTCAGTGAAAATAGATAAATGAGAATTTCCAGGCAAAAGTAGAAGGAAGAGTAGAGGCATAGGATGAAGTCTGCGAATTACTTTCCCTCAAGATAAGGATTACAAACATACGTTTAAATCAGTAAATGTGTGATTTAAGAAAAAGAAGATTATAGTTTTGGCATGCTCTCTAATGGGTCCTTACTTGAATCCTATTGGAAAGCTATGGTAATAATTGAAAGTTCTAATAAACTGATTGATACATAGAGATTTGTAAGCAGAAATTAATTGGTGGAAACTATGGACTAAACAGAGAGACAGAGACAGGAGACACTGCGACACAGAGACAGAGTGAGTAAGAAGTCAAATAGACAAAGAGATGTTCAGGACGACTTTACTTTTACTTATATATATATATATATAGTAATAAGTAAAAGATATCTAAACATATAAATACCTACATCGGTTTTACCACAACGACATTGTCACGTCGTCTAACTCTCCATTTGACAGACAATAGCTCCATTTCACACACCTAAAATTACATTCATACCCCCACTCAAATTACCGAAATATCCTAACGGAAAATACACACATTCTGCACAAAGAAAAAAATAAACAAAAACTCCAAATACTAGAAGCTTTATACATAAAACAATACAAACCATCCTTAAACAAAATTAATTTCCAATGTAGTACACACATATTAAAATGCCTATAACACCGTTCTCATCAATTCTTCTCCTTCCAGCCTCCACATCCATTAATATAATTTAAAAAACTGGAACACATCACCCCTCATGATGGCACTACTCGAGACATGAACTTTGGTGGAGTAATCCACGAATTCTACCTAAATATTAAAAAGTTGGCCAGAAAAATTGAAAAAATCACAAATAAAACTATTAAACAGGAGATGTGTCATTTTTAAAATTCAACATGCATAAATAAAAGAATACTGCCCAAACACACACACACACACACACACACACACACACACATATATATATATATATATATATATATATATATATATATTTGTCGCTTTTCGTTGATTTTTTAAAAGAAAAATAGGAAATCAATAAGATGTTAAAGAAAACGGAGGTAAAACGATCTCGTCACTTCGAGGAATTCAGCGACATTAACAGCGAATGTATCACATTATAAACGACAAAACAAACTGGAAATAAACAAGCAAACAAACAAGCAAAAAACAAACAAACAACAAACAAAAAACAACGTAATGAAATAAAAGGTAAAAAACAAAAAGCGACGTAAGCGGTTAAAGTAACAAGAGAAACTCGTTTAATTTGATCTGATTGTCGCCATCTTGGTTTGACGTTTCCATGGAGCAGAAAGGAAGATAATTAGTGACAAAAATACGCTCTCTTTTTCGCGGAGACTATAATTTCAATAGGAAGTAATATTTTTGTTACACAGAGATCGGTTTGCCGACGCCTTTGATAAATCAGTGGATCTTAAGGTTTTCGAAATTACCATTTCGTTGCCAAACAGAAGGAACATTTTGGCAATGGTAATTTCGAAAACCCAAAAAGGAAGGAACATAGAATCGGTAATTAGAGACGGTGGGTTGACGTGCTTCGAGATATTGGATGTCTAGGAGGTCTTAGATAATTTAGACTTTGATTTAGGAAATCGTTATTTATTTATTTATTTATTTGCTTGATTTTGAGAAAAATTGAAAGGAAATTTTTGAATTTAAAAAATCTCAAAATATACATATTCATGGACGATATATATATATATATATATATATATATATATATAGAGATATAGAGAGAGAGAGGGAGAGAGAGAGAGAGAGAGAGAGAGAGAAAATGAACCTGTAATAAGTAATTGAGAGTTACCTACTTTATTATTACCTCCCCTTGGAGAACTCTCTAGGGAATACTAGACTATATAAAATCTTAATAAGTGTACCAATTATTCAATTAGAATAAACCTTTCAAAGTCTATCGGTGTTATCGTTTGTCATTAGGGGTGTAATTATTCATGGACGATATTGTAAACTGATAGATCGAGAGAGAGAGAGAGAGAGAGAGAGAGAGAGAGAGAGAGAGAGAGAGAGAGAGAGAGAGAGAGAGAGAGGGGATTAATATTTTATAGAATAATTATTTGGGTAGGTACTGTTTTATTAACGATAGTGCAAATAAAAATAGACGGATAAAGAAAATTAACATTTTATAAAATAATTGTTTGTGTGTGTACTTATTTATTGACGGTAGTGTAAACGAAGATAGATACATACAGATACATAGATGAAAATAAGAAAATTAACTTTTTATAAAATGATAATTATAGGTGTACTTATTTATGGACGATAAATCAAGCTTCGAAAATGCGAGAGTGGTCAAAAGTTTTGCAATATTTTGATAATATGATGCACAATTTGGTAGCTACGGATGTTTTTGCCGAATGTTGCTAAGGCAATCAACCACAGTGGACTGTGAGATGCCAGGCTTCTCTGAGTGCTGCTCACCGAATTTGAATCTATGACTTTGAGCACAGCCTCGGAGTCATCGGTTTTTAGACCTACATGACTTTGCCTGAGTGTTGAGGTTTAGATGGGACCCTAACAGGTACTACCACTCCGAGTTAGAGTAGACTAGGAAGGAATGGTGATGAAGGGGTGCTCCACATTCCCCAAACCTCCAAAACTGGAACCTCACCATCAGATAGAGTTTAACGTCATTCCCATGACATGTAGACCCTCAGTCACCGCCTTCTAGCACCCATATGATAAAATGGGTTGGGGCTTGCCATAAGGGCAATAGGGTTGGGAAAATCATATAGGTGCTAGGGCTTGACGTGACTAGCCGATTGATCGGAATTTTCGAAACCCCCGACATTTTTCCGTTGTATCAGGTGAACATTTTTCTGTCTCACCAAAGTCATTGCTTGTGCAGGTCTCTGTCAGCTGATAAAGGTTTGGTTTCGTAAATACTGCTGACCTCTTGTTTGTCATCTATACATAAATAAAGGACAGTTTTGTGTATGTATGTAGTATGTATGTATGTATGTCCGGAGGAAACTACGAAAATAAAACAATTTACGACAAAGTAAATATATATACATATTCACTATCACCAGAGCTTGCCTTTTGTACAAAAATAATGAAGATTTTTTTTGTCTGGAAAAATATCTAAAAATGAGGATTTGAATAGCAAGAAAAGAGAAAGTTATTTGTTACGTTCGTGATTAAAACATAAATCGATCAATGAATCTGCGAGACTAATTTTTTTAAATACACCCTCTACACAGGCAACGCCGGGTAGCCGATTCTATTTATATTCTATTGCCTCAAAATAGGATTTTAAAAAAAGTAACGTCTTTATCAGATGAGCTATGGGGAAATAGTTTCGTTAAGACGTCGGATTTATTTAATCTTCACAGTCATACGAATGTTTTCTACTTTCAACGTGGCAGTGTTTTAGAGTTCTGATTAAGCCTCTGCATAAAAGATGCTTTCAGATGAATAAGAAATGATTGTGTAATAAAATAAAGAAAGAAAAAAAGAACAAAGAATAATAATGTTCGTCGAGCAAATAATGAGCGATGAGTGAATTAAATGCGAGAAATCATTCGTGTTAAGCAACGATGTGAACTTGTTGAGAAAGATTGGCGTTACTACGACGATGAATTGTCTTCCTTCACAATTATTCCGTTGCCCAAAACGAATTCGTTAATTTATTATTCATTCATTCGGTTTTTCTTCTTCTAGTTTTAAGCATAAGATAAAAATCATAAAAAAGAGGAAAAAAGATAAAAAAGAGGAAAAAAGATAAAAAAGAGGAAAAAAGATTTGACTCCCCCACCCAAAAAAAAAAAAAAATCAGTCGTTCTTTGCGGCATTTTTCTTTTTTTAAATCTTTTTTTTTTTCTTTTTTCTTTTTTCTTTTTTCTTTTTTATCTTTTTTCCTTTTTTTCCCTTTTCTTTTTGTTCTCTGTCTTTTTTTGTTGTTGTTTTGTTTTAAGTTTTAATTCTTTTTTAAATTTTTTTATTATTTCTTAGTTTTTTATTCTCTTCTTTAGCATTTTTCCTCAGTCGTTCTTTGCGGCATTTTTCTTTTTTTAAATCTTTTTTCCTGATTTTTGTTCTCTGTCTTTTTTTTTGTTGTTGTTTTGTTTTAAGTTTTAATTCTTTTTTTAATTTTTTAGTATTTTTTATTTTTTTATTCTCTCAGATCTTTGCTTTTTTTCTGTATTTAAAAAGATTTCTTTTCAAATCTTTCTTTCCTCCTCACTCTATGACTTTCTTTCTTTCTTTCTCTCCCTCACTCTCATTCTTACTCGCCTTCACTCTCACTTCCACTCTCTCTCTCTCTCTCTCTCTCTCAAACACACACACACACTGTCTCTCCCCCTCCCCCTCTGTCTCTCACTCTCTCTCTTTCTCAAACACACACACACTGTCTCTGTCTCTCTCCCTCTGTCTCTCATTTTCTCACTCTCAAACACACACACACACACACACACACACACACACACACACACACACACTGTCTCTGTCTCTCTCCCTCTCTCTCTCTCTCTCTCTCTCTCACAGTCTCTTCTTTCACCCGTTTTCTTTGTTTTTTTTTTCTTTGACTTTTCTTTAGTTTTTTTTCTTAAGTTCTATCTTTCCACCTCACTTTATGCTTCTCTCTCTCTCTCTTCTCTCTCCGTCTCTCTCTCTCTCTCTCTCTCTCTCTCTCTCTTCTCTCTCTCTCTCTCTGATTTCTTCTTTTTATTTTCTTTCTTTCTTTACTTTAATCAACTTCAAGGGGCCTCAACACAGTGTAATGGTTAGCAAGCTAGTCTCGCAGATACATTACTACTATACAGTAGCTGTATGTCCCATACTTGCAACATTGTGTCACATCCTACCCGTGGCAAACGGGGTGGGTAAATACCTAACTTGGGTCCCATATTGGTGTAATGTTTAACAATCTATTTACGCAGATCCATGACAACTGAATTGCGAGTTCGACCCTCGGCTGGATGCCCCATACGTGTGACCTTGGGTAATAACATACTCGTGGGGAACGGGTTAAGTATTAAATGGACATCCCATCGTGGTATAATTGATATCAAGCTATTCTTGCAGATCCATTACTATTAGATAGATGGTTTGATTTTCGGCCCCATACTTGCGACATTGTGTCACACACACACACACACACACACACACATATATATATATATATTATATATTATATATATATATATATATATATATAAACAGGTTTGTTTTGAATGGCTTTTTTGCCGATAATTTTTTGGAGAATAAGTGCTTTAATTGGAGTCGTACTAATTTAGAAATTAATTAATTAATAATGAATTAGGCGGGAATACCTATTAAATGTATGGCTAAACAAATCGAGAAAAAATCTCTGTATGTACATTTCGGCCTATTAGGCCTCATCAGCAGAGCTATAGATCGGAATGCGTGATTTGAAACCGGACTGCCAAGCTGACAGGCCGATCCCATAACTCAACACTAACGAACTTCTTAGATTTTTATGATTTGTTTGAGTAGGTTAACATTCCACTTCTAGTGACTTTATGAACGACGATATGATAAGTTGCAAACAGGTTTGTTTTGAAATCACGCACAGGGCGGTCTTCGATCTATAGCTCTGCTGATGAGGCCTAATAGGCCGAGTACATACAGGATTGATTTTTCTCGATTTGTTTAGCCATACATTTAATAGTATTCCCGCCTAATTCATTATTAATTAATTAATTTCTAAATTAGGTACGACTCAATTAAGCACTTATATATATATATATATATATATATATATATATATATATATATATATCTGAAACACATTTTCCCTATGACTGTATCAAATTTGTTTGGTATTTTCTTTACCTGTATAATAGGATATTTCAAAGTTAACTTTCTATTCACCTCAGAACACATTTTATTCAAATAAAGGTGACAGAGGTGTTCACGCAGTGATTTTTATATGGAAACAAGTGACACGTGCGAGAACCGCTGCCAGCCACTTACGGTAGGATCGTAAGCGGCTTAAAGTAGGCAAAGAGTTTATTACTCCAGTTTTCGAATTTTCTTTGTTTCAAACGTTATTTTCATTAGTCAACTATTCATTCTCTCTCTCCTCTCTCTCTCTCCCTCCCTCTCCTCTCTCTCTCTCTCTCTCTCTCTCTCTCTCTCTCTCTCCTTCTTTCTTTCTTTCTTTCTTTCTTTCTTTCTTTCTTTCTTCTTTCTTTCTGTCTGTCTGTATGCCTGTCTCATTCTGTCTCTCTGTCTCTGTCTCTGTCTCTGTCTCTCTCTGTCTCTACTATGTCTCTCCTTTATTTATTTATTTATTTTAGTTACAATTTTCTTTTTTTTCTGTCTTCTTTCCTTTCTTTCTTTTTTTCTTTTTTTTCTATCTTCTCTATCTCTCCTAAACTTTTCCGTTACTTCTTCGTTCTTATTTTCTCTCTTCCTCCCAATCTTTCTCTCTTCTCATTTCTTTCTTTCTTTCTCTCTTCTCTATTTCTCCTTTTCAGTGACTTCTTCATTCAATCTTCCACTCTATATTTCTCCATATCTTTATTACTTTCATTTATTTTTTGTGTTTCTTTTTATTCTTAGCCCTTTTTTTATAAACAATCTTTTTTATCTTTCCCTTGTTTCTCTTTCCTTTATATTTTTCATTCCACCATCTTGTTTCATTTTTCGTTCATTCGTTCAACATACCTTTATTTTCTTTCGTATCTACGTTGCACGCTTTTTCCTGTTTTAATTCAATTTCTCTTCATTTTCAACATTCTTTTTTTCCTTCTTTTAAACTTACGGTTTTTTTTTTGGCTTCTTTTTATTACATTATTTTCCCTTTTCTCAGTCAACATTCTTTCTGTTAAAATTAATCTTTTCTTTTTCGTTTTCTGACACTCGTAACTTTCTAAGATGAATTCAAACTAAAGAAGATCTTGCTAACTTGATTTCTCGATTTACAAAGCGTTTGTTCTTCGACTCAACATGGTTATATATATATATATATATATATGTATGTATGTATGTATATATATGTATGTGTATGTATATATATGTATGTGTATATATATATGTATATATATATATATATGTATATATATGTACGTATATATATATATATGTATGTATATGTATATATATGTACGTATATATATATATATATATATATATATTATATATATATATATATATATATATATATATATATATGTTTTTCTTTTTCACAAGAGACTCAATCTTAATTTGAATTCCTGTGGACATTCATTGATTTAAGACGAAGTTTTACTGTACTTTTTTTTCTACATTTGTTTTTTTTTTTTTAAGTTTAGTTCAGTTTTTTTTTTTTTTTTTCAACTTTCGCGTACTTTTTTCTTTTTTTGTTATTATCACCATTTTTTAAATTTCTTAAATTTTTTTTTTTTTAGTTTTATTCCCTTTTGAAATTTATTGTACGTTTTATATAATTTTTACTTTTCACTACTTGATTGTACTTTTTTCACCTTTCGCAATTATTTTTTTACCTGTCTATTTTACCTTTAGCAAAATTCCATTTTATCTACAAAATTGATTTATTTGAAAGAAAAAAAAGACCCACAAAGGTTTCAATTAACAAAGGTGAATTTTAATTGCTATGACAGTGGTACAAGATGATCTCTAAGAAACTCGAAAAAAAAAAAAAGAAGACATTTCCTATCTCAAAAAGAAATGAGAAAATGATTCTATAAAAAAGAAGAAGTCATTAAATGAAAATGAAAACCAATGTGACAGGTTGAAATGTCTACGATTTCACCAACAACCAGGTTGGTTGGTTGGTTGGTTGGTTGGAGTTTAACGGCATATCAATTCTTGTGGATCATTAAATGCCAAAATCCTGTTTAAACATATGAGGGTGGGTAAAAAAGTAATGCCATTTTGTTTAGGAAAGGTATAATTACCAACACAGGAACACGTATTATACAACACAGTGAAGCTGCTCCCCTGTGGGTCACATCCCTAATATTCCACAAAGTCACCGTTTCTCTCAATAGCAATGTTTCACCTTCGAATAAGAGCATGTATCTCTGCCCCATAAAGTTCTGTTGACTGTTCTTTGTGTCAATTCTTCACTACAGATTTCACTTCCTCGTCACTGGAATAATGGGTGCCTCTCAACCCTCTTTTATGGGGCCGAAGAGAGGCAAACGATCTATAGATGGAGGTAAAATATATGAATTCACGCCTTCCCCAGGGGTTAGCGAAATGTGAAATAAAAACAGCCTTGTCCAGGATACGAACTCTAACAATTACACCACGCACCTCTATACGTACCTTTATTTTCTTTCGTATCCAGTTTGCACACACACACACACACACACACAACAACACACACACACACACACACACATATATATATATATATATATATATATATATATATATATAAAAATACGTGACCCGTTGGGTCACCCATTGTGCTCGGTTTAGATTGTTGGAAAAAATCACATGATGATATTATTTCACTAATTTAAAGTTTTCCCAAACTGTCCAAATAAGTTATTTAAACTGGAGTAAACATTTTCAAATGACCAAAGGAAGAACAAGAGAAGGGTCACTTGGTTATTTAATTTGTAATTAAAGGTAAGTAGGATTTTAATCATGGATATCATGACAATCTCTAGCCAACCCTACCCTATCAATCATTGTTCTCAAGAGGTCCTCTTCACAGCATCCAATATCTGCACAGAGTTTGTCAATGTACATCTTTGCTCAACGGTCCACACTGGCGTGCCTGTCTGCTGGTTTCCATACAAAAACATCATGAGTTTGTCCTTGATTCTCCAGCAGTGTCCAGCATTTTACTCAGATTGTTTGTGTGATAAGTGGCAAGTGGCCATACAGCTGCTTTCTCACGGGGTGTTGCTTCCACAACTTTTTTGAAATTACATACTGTATTCTTGTGCAGTTCCCATGTAGCTTATTCTCTAGGTGCTATGTTAGTGTCCAAGTGGTACAGTTGTACAGTAGAATGATACAGCTATGGTTGTGAAGAATTGTTGCTTTAACTTGTCAATGAGATCAGATTTCTATATGACTGATAGTCCATGGAAGACCATGCCTTTCACTATGCATTGATTAACATGGCTTTCTTTAGATAAGATATTACTACCTAGGTACGTTAATTGTAACACCAATTTCCAGGGTTTATCATCGAACGTGGAGATGCCTCCTTAATTTTAAAAAACACATGAACTTGGTTTTATCGGAGTTCACATAGAGGGTGATGTTTCATGCTGCATTCGGTGCAGAATATTGCCTGCTTCTTGCCTTTAAAAAAAAAAATATTTATAACATCTAATGATGTTTACTTATGTAGTCTAGGCATATTATAAATATATATGGTGCTAACATATCTCCAAGAAAATATATTTAGTTTTGTAAAATAATGGGTGCAAGAAAAATAAAATTCATTGCAAAAAACACAGACATAAATGAGGGTTCAATTTATTTTATTGTAGGAATTTATGAGGAAATTGTTCTTCTTTACCCAGGAGGAAGTTCATAAATAGCACGGTTCGAATTTTCAGAAGGCATCATGTAGCGTTTTTTAGGGCAAGGGGCCAGAACGCATTAATGCGATATGCACCAATATGTTTCGCGCGTTGATCCCCCGTACCAAGATTTTTTTAATTTTTTTTTTTTGTACATAAATAAATTTTACATTTTTCGAAAGACAATTTAATGATGAAACATATGTAAAAAAAGATAATTCACTAATGAATCGGTTTTGGAAATAGGGCATCTTAAACATTGAAACTTAAATCTCGTAAATAAGAAAAAATATGTATCTTTTTCTTTTTTGTTATTTTTAATTGTTAGATTATTTTCAAAAGAATTTTATATTAAAAGTTCCTATTGTCTACATTTTTATTTTATTTTTCAGGGAATTTTAAAAATTTATAAAATGTAAAATAAATACTTTTCTTTAATGTACAGCAAAAATCGTATTTATTTAATCAAAGAAAATATTGTATAAAAATATTTTGCTTGTGTTCTGGGTCCATAAGTTAATAGGTTCGAATCCGTGACGCATGTATATTTATACTCTGTAAAAGAAAACTCAAACAAACAGTGTTTGAAGAAATTTATTATTTTATTTGGAAACAAATAATTCTCCAGTTTATATCCAGAAAGCAGATATTACCGTTCAGTTAAAATTTTATTATAAATAATTTCTAACATTGAAATTCTGATTTTCCCAACTTTCTTTTTCAATAATATTAAGAGTTAAAACGTGAGGCATTTACCTATTCTTCTAGTAAATAAATTATGTCGTAGCTGACAATTTAGTTCTAAACAACTTATTTTCTAATAAACTCTTGATTTGTTTTGTATTAAAAACTGTAGGAAACATAATAAATTTTTTATAAGTATATATTAACATTACCGACAAAAACTTAGTTACAATAAAAAGATATTGGTTTGTTTGTGCGTGTGTATTATTTATCTCATACATTTTTTTAATCTCAAAACAATCTTAAATCGGTTAAACTTGCAAATCGTCGTCAAAATTAAAACGGAAACTTATTTGGGGATATATGACAGTTGTGAATTAACTTTTTTTTGCGAATTCTGTTACGGTTTAGGGGTTAAGGTAACTAAGTTTTTGTCGGTAATGTTAATATATACTTCTTATAAAAAGTTTGCGAAGTTTAACCCACAAATCTTGATTTTAAAACAAAATAAGCTGATTTGAATTATTTCGCAGCTAAATTTATTTTAATTTTTTCGACAAAACAAAGACAATTTATCTACTTACCAAATAAGTTGATTGATTCACTAATTTAAGATAGATAAATTACCAAAAATCAAAGAGTTAGTCAGCAATGTATTCTTTTAGTTTGTTTTAGTTAAACGATGGGGGGAGTCAACGTTTGCTCATTTGAATAAGATCCCATCACATTTAAATATATAACTACTTTTTTTTTTTTACCCAAGATGAAATATTTTAAAGTTTAATAATAATGTTAAATTTGACTCTATAAATTAATAATTAAAGTAATTCAAAAAAATCTATTTTAAAGTCTGATTTACGCCACTTTATTAAAAAAAAAATTCTCTTTAGCCTGGAGAAATGAAAGGGGGGGGGTGAATCTACGGAGTACCGTAGGTGATGGGATGGCACCCCATCCCATCACCCACAGCCTGACTGCTGATTTTTCAGTTATTACAGGCTCATTCTTACTAACTGACAAATAGAAAGTGGGAGGAGAGTTAACTTAACTGACAAAGCGAGATGGGAAGAGAAACATATAATCTCCAAGACAGGGATTGGTCGGTCGTTGACTTAATTGCTAATTACGCCTAATTAAAGCCAATTAAACTGATTTTTTTTCATACACTTTGTAGTGCTAACACCAAGGAATATCTAAGTATAAATATTGTGTCCATAACATAAATAGAAAAAAATCCTTTAGCTGGAGAAGGTTGATAAACTCAGCTTTAGTATAATAATAGAATATATATATATGTGTGTTGGCATTTCACATAGCGCTAATACCCTTGGGAAAGGTATGAATCCATACATTTTCCCTCCAGCTATGGGTTAAATAGTAGGGCATACTGGGCCCTTCAACCTTGGGTAGGTAACCAGTCTAGTAGAGGGATAACTCTGAATTCAAAATTCCCTCCAGTTATGGGTTAAATAGTAGGGAAGACTGGGCCCTTTAGCCTTGGGTTGGTAACCAGTCTAGGAGAGGGATAACTCTGAATTCAACATTTCTGAAGTCGGTCGTTGACTGGGTTTGTGGCAACCCTTGATGCACCAATTCTTTCCTATCGACTGTGTCAAAAAGTGCGGATGGTCCAACACAAACCTTCACCACTATAAACAAATCCTATTCATAATATGAACCCTCGAAAATCGACGAGAGAGTCCATAATATATATATATATATATATATATATATATATATATATATATATATATATATGTGATATCTAAAACAACTTCAGCAGCAAACACCTCAATCAAGCAGATCATTCACAACCTTTTACAACAAACATCTGTCGTACCGGAAAGAGTCCGGGTCTTGAAGTCAATCTCATTAATAGTTCGTTCACACATACAAAATTCAATTTTTACGAACATTGACCGAATGGCGCATTCCTAAGTGAATTTGATCCGGAAAACATCCGATGGGGAGCGCAGTCGTTGATTGTGTCACTAGTATTCTTTCTTTGTTTTTGTTTGAATCTATTTGTATCTATATTCGTCGCTCTATAGTGGGAAGTTTGGAAGTGTTTGTTTGTAATGTAATGGGTAGCATGTAAGAAAATGTACATGGAGACACGAGTTCAATCCTTACGCGATGTTGTTTTCATTGCACTAATACTCTTGGGAAATGTATCAATCCAATTATCCCCCCCACCAGTTTAAAAATACCCATTAAGTGTAGCGGAGATTGAACTCGCAACCTCTTGATCGCGAGTGGTGGGATTGCTGTCACCCCTGTTGGTTGAAATGTTTCGGCCGCTGAGAAGAATAAATGCCGAGACGTTTTTTTTTTTCAGTGGATAGATCCGGTTATGTAACACGACGAATTTCTGTTCTCATATTAAGCATGAATATAACAAATTGTCTTAGATATAAAATAAACCAAATAGTGTTGACGTGCCATAGGATTCAACCAAGCAAACCAAACTAAACGATTCTTGAATGATATTTTGTTTGGTTTGTTTTGTTTTACGGCAGATAAATATCAGTGGGTCATTTGATGCCGTTTGATAAGGTTTGAAATAATATTTCTTAATGGATGCTCAATATTTTTATGAAAACATTTTTCTCTTTAACCCATAGATGGGACCCTAACAGGTACTACCACTCTGAGTCAGAGTGGACCAGGGAGCAATGGTGGTAAACGGGTGCTCCACATTCCCCAAATCTCCGGAACAGGAACCTAACCATCAGATAAAGTTTAACGTCATTCCCAGGACATGAAAACCCTCAGCCACCGCCTTCTAGCACCCATATGATAAAAAGGGATGGGACTTGTAATAGGGTTGGGGTAATCATATAGGTGCTAGGGCTTGAAATGACCAGCCGATTAATCGGAGGGGTCCTCTCCGAACGCCCGTCTAGCCTAAGTAATTGTGTAAATAGAGTGTTGCATGTCCTACACTGCTCATCCACCAGGATTCTGTCCATAAGCATCAAGGGTCGCCACTCCGACCAACCGTCTAACCTAAGTAAGGGGAGTGTTGGATGTCATGGACTTCTTATCCATCAGGATTCCGTACTTAAGTATCATGGGTTGCCACCGACGGCCAATAGGTGGCCCCATTGAGAGCCGACACGGCTGAATACTATTTGGTATTCGCATAAAGTTTGAGCAGTGTAAAAACAGTATAAACCATTTTTTTTATCTTCAAATCGACGTCGGAAACGACAATAACATTTATAACGTGTCCCATTCGAATAGAGTTATTATCCATGGACTAACTTTGGGAAAATACTGCGCAGAAAATTGATTTTCAGTCGGAAAAATAAAGAATTTAAAAATTAATAATAATAGAGAAAAAAAACTTGATATGACAATATAATTCCCTTTGGTTTGAACGGGTGGTGTGGTGGTGGGGGAGACATTGTTGTATAAGATTATTATATTAAAAAAATGAATGAATTATCGATACGTAAAATATTGATGGATCCACTTTTAGGAGAATCTCAAGTGGGAAATGGTTTTGGAAATATTCCGGTTGAGTTTGTGGCGTGAGTCGGTAGGCGGTGGGGAGTGTGGGGGGCGATGGAGAAAATTTATTGCAACATTATGACAAAATGGCTGAACATGTGGTTGGATTTTTCTTTCTGTCTTCATTTCTGTTTTCCAGTTTCCTCTCACTAATAATCTCTTCTGTCTTTCTTTTTCTCTTTCTCTTTCTCTGTCTGTCCCTGTCTCTCTCTCTCTACACACACACACACACACACACACACACACACACACACACACATATATATAAATATATATATATATATATATAGAGAGAGAGAGAGAGTTTTTAATTCTCACTTTCTTCCTGTTCACAATTATCTACCCAGGGCTCCATAGTTGACCCAACCGTATATATATATAAAGACAGAGGGAGTATATATATATTATATATATATATATATATATATATATATCTTCATTGTTTTTTGTACAACGTTTCGGCCGATATGCCCTCCGGCCTTCTTCAGGTATTTCTTGTCGGACTCGGGAACCCAATTACGACAAGAAAGTTCCCGAGTTCGAAAAGAAGGTTCCCGAGTCCGACAAGAAATACCTGAAGAAGGCCGGAGAGAATATCGGCCGAAACGTAGTACAAAAAACAATGAAGATGGGGACAATAGTTCGAATAACGCAGATAATACTATATTTTCAATGATCCATTGCGTCTTTTTTCATTGCACTTTTTTCATTTATTTGCACAGTTATATGGTTTCACATATTCCTACCCATCAATCATTTTCAAATATATCTGTTTGATTCTTGAAATATCAAAGGGACTAACAGGTATTACCAGTGCCACTCTAGGTCAGCGTCGACCTGGGAGTAATGGCAATGAAGGGATACTCCCCCTCATGGAGCTCCAGAACTGAAGCATCAACATTGGATGCAGTTTAATGTCATACTCAAGACACTTGAGATTTATAGTCAAGTTTTATCTACCTTAAAAGAAAGTATAATACTTACATTGAGTATCGAGATAAGAATAATTTGAACAGATATATAATGAATTTTCTTCCTCCGTTTATTTTCTCTTCCATTTCTCCTTTCTTTCTTTTTCTTTCTTTTCTTTTTTCTTTCTTTATTCAATTACTTTTTTCTATCTGTGGTATTTCTTTTTTTTCTTTGACACACACACACACACACACACACACACACACATATATATATATATGTATATATATGTAAGTATAGATAAAAGGATATGAAAACACACAAAATGCTGTTAAAGTGGAACTATTTTATATCATATTCATAGCTAATATTGAACAATATTTCGATTTATAAAAATCATCTTCAGAGCTTGTTTTTACTCCGGACAAAATTGAGAGAGGAGCTAAGTTCTGAGATGATTTTTATAAATCGAAGTATTGTTCAATATTAGTATGAATATGATATAAAATATTTCCACTTTAACAGCATTTTGTGTGTTTTCATATCCTTTTATCTATACTTATACCGTCGGATTCATTTCCTTTCTCTTAACCTATATATATATATATACCAATCGCACGAGTAGGATGTGACACAACTTCAATTTCTTAAGCGGAGTTTTATTTTTTTCTATACCCGATATGTAACGGGGCTTATAATAGCACTCATAAGGTACCACTGTATGCAGAAAGATAGGGTTTGATATTGGGTAGCTCACAAGGGTTTATATGCCATTAAGAAAACTAGTATAAAAAAACTTGTATAGAAGGAGTAAATAATAATAATAATCTGCGAATGTAGCAAACTAGCACAACGAGAATACAAATCTAGACACGACTGGGTTGGGAAGGTGATCCACTGGGAATTATGCAAAAAATTAAATTTTGACCACACAACAAAATGGTATATGCATAAACCAGAATCTGTTCTTGAGAACAAAACGCACAAAATTCTCTGGGACTTTGAGATAAAAACGGATCACCTTATCCCAGCAAGAAGACCAGACCTAGTGTTGATAAACAAAAAAGAAAGAACTTGTCAACTGGTAGATTTTGCAGTGCCAGCAGATCACAGGGTGAAGTTAAAGAAAATGAAAAAATAGACAAATATCTGGACCTTGCCAGAGAACTGAAAAAGTTATGGAATATGAAAGTGAAAGTGATACCAATTGTGGTTGGTGTACTTGGAACAGTCCCAAAAGGATTGGAAAAGGGTTTGGAAAGTTTGGAAATCAGAGGAAGGATTGAAACCATTCAGAACACTGCACTGCTGCAATCTGCCAGGATACTCAGAAGAGTCCTGGAGACCTGAGGAGACTTGCTGTCACTCAGACTCCAGTGAAAGACCATCAGCTAACACTGATGTGAAAACTCAAAAGGAGTAAATAATAATGAAAATGATAATAATAGTGTTGATTAACAAAAGAGAAAAAACTTGTCAACTGGTGGATTTTGCAGTTCCAGCAGATCACAGGGTGAAGCTGAAGGAAAATGAAAAAATGGACAAATACCTGGACCTTGCCAGAGAACTGAAAAAGTTATGGAATATGAAAGTCAAAGTGATACCAATTGTAGTTGGTGCACTTGGAACGGTCCCCAAAAAATTGGAAAATCCAGAAATCAGAAGGAGAATTGAGACCATCCTGCCAGATTACTCAGAAGAGTCCTGGAGATCTGAGGAGACTTGTTGCCACTCAGACTCCAGTGAAAGGCCATCAGCTAACGCTAATGTGAAAAACTCAAAAGGAGTGAACAATAATAATCCCGGACAGGAGACCAGGCCTAGTGTTGATTAACAAGGATTTGCCAATTTGCGTCCCGGCCAATCATCGAGTGAAAGTGAAGAAAGCGAAAAGATAGACAAATACTTGGACCTTGCTAGAGAGCTGAGAAAACTATGGAACATGAAAGTGAAGCTTGTGCCAATTATAATTGGTGCACTTGGAACGGCCCCCAAGGGTCTGGAAAAGAGTCTGTATGAACTGGAAATCAGAGGAAGAATCGAAACCATCAAGACTACACCATAATTGAGAACGGTTAGAATACTCAGAAGAGTCCTGGAGACAAGAGGAGACTCACTGTCACCCAGCCTCCAGTGAACCCCCGGCTACGGCAGGTGTGAAAAGTTCCACAATAATCATACCTAGAATTCGCTAGAGAATTGAAAAAACTGTGGAATATGGGGGTGAAAGTGATAACAATAGCAGTTGGACCACTAGTTCCTTTGGCCTAACTTCTATTAGTATCACATTCCGGTCACCAAAAGCTTAGAAAAAGACTAGAGGAACTGGAAATCAGAGGAAGTTTGTGAAAAACCCAACAACAACAACAACAACAAATAATAATAATAATAATAATAATAATAATAATAATAATAATAATAATAGATAGAAAAAGTCATATAATCCTCAACGAGAATGTAATCCATTACTACAATACAATCTCGCGGCTTTTCTCTTCTTTCTTTCTTTTTTTCTTTTTCTTTTAATACGTGTCTCGAAAAGGCAGATGTGCATAAAGTGCAAAGCATATTTACTGAACGAAATGTCGTTAAACAAATTTGTGTAGCAGACGCAATGGGATTAATGAACATATATGCACAACGGGTCATGTGTAAATAAAAATAGTCTGTGTGTGTGTGTTGCCTTCGGACATTTTGTTTTTTTAAGCATTACGTCAATCGAATGACGGGAGAGTCGTGAGTATGACAACAATTATTATTGTTCGACTGGTGAAAAAAGAAAGAAATAAAACAAGAAATAAAACAAAAAACAGAGAAGATCTAGTCATAAATTGTCATTTTTCTTATTGAAGGTTGGTTGGTTGGCTGGTTTGTTTTATTGAATTTATTAGATAGGCTGGAAACTGGAACGGATTAATGGCATTTCAGTTTATTTCAATGAGGAAAATTGATTTGATTTACGAGGAAACTGGTGGTTGGTTGGTTGGTTGGTTGTTTTTTACTGAATTTATTAGATAGGCTGGGGAACTGGAACGGATTAATGCATTTCAGTTTATTTTAATGAGGAAAATTGATTTGATTTACGAGGAAACTGATGGTTGTTTGGTTGGTTGGTTTTTACTGAATTTATTAGATAGGCTGGGGAACTGGAACGGATTAATGGCATTTCAGTTTATTTCAATGAGGAAAATTGATTTGATTTACGAGGAAACGGAAATGTCAACCCTTTGGTTATTTTATGTCGAAGATGTTTTTGTTTTATCCATTTTGTTGGCTATTCAAATTTTAAAAAACTCATTTTTTGAAATACACTTTTAAATCATTTTTATTCATCTAACCCATAGATGGGACCCTATCAGGTACTACCACTCGAGACAGAGTGGACCTGAGTGTAAAGCTCTTGAAGGGGTACTCTATATTCCCAAGAGCTCCAGAATTGGAGTCTCACCATTAGATGCAGTTTAATGTCATATCCGGGATACTAAGACCCTTAGCCACCGCCTTCTAGTACATATATGATAAAAAATAGTTGGGGTTGCAATAAGGGCAAATAGGCTTGGTACAATCACATAGGTGCTAGAGTTTGACATGATCAGCTGATTGATCGGAGGGACCTCTCTAGCCGATCGTGTAGCTTAAGTAAAGGCCAAAGTGGATTGTTGCATATCATGAACCGCTCAGCCACCATGATTCCGTCCTTAAAGCCTCATGGTTGCCACCCACCGCCAATAGGTGGCCTGATTGGGGGACTTTATTACTTCCTCTGGATTGGGTTGTCTGTGCTCATTTCTTGGTTTGTAATAATGTTTGTAATAATGAAACAAAATTTGATTGTTTTACAAGACGTCTTTATTAAAACACGGAGTCGAAAAGGGTTGTATGATTGGGAGGATGTCTTACCTTTCTGCAGAGGTGCAGTCGGTCTATTCTACTGATCAGCCTACAAGGCTTATCGAAGGGGAAATGGAATAAGACATTTTACGCGATAAGTCACTCTAACGAGGGTGTACTGAAAGTTTCACCTCCAGAAAAAACAAATGAAATGTTGAGTACTCCTTCATTGCCATTACTGCCAGGTGCCCTCTTTTACCAGTTAATTTATATTTTAGTATGATAAGATTTGTATATAAAAAAAATTAAAACTAATTGGTGGCATATTTTTTATGTATTTCTTAAAAGAAATACGTGTAAAGAATTGGTAGGGGTTTCGTTTGGTTTATTTGTTTTGTGGCTTTCAACCTCAGAGTTTAATATATTAGGACACCCATTTTTGTGGAGGGGTTTTCCACTAGGGTAAAGTTTGAGGAGTGGCCTAGTGTCGGTATCAGCCGAACAGCGAGGTAATATATCCCCTTTTTGCTAACGCTAGACCAGGGAGGTTGGTTTTGCCACACTGTCAGTTCCCAGATGCTTAATGCACAGATCAGGTTACTGCAGCTCTACTGACTGAGCTAGATCGTCAAACAGTAATCGTACTATTAAACCCATACCTTTCCCAAGAGTATTAGTCCGAAAGGGAGCGTAATAGCGTACTGGAGTTCGAACTCGCAGTCCAACACCATTGCCATTATACCACGGGAAGTCGCCCTGAAAAAGAAGGGAATGGCGTAGATCTATAAAAAAATGGGTATTTGCCACCCATTCCACGTATGAGAGTTTGACACAAGGTCTTTTGATGAGTTCCCACCCCACTAGCCAAGTCTTATGGGTGGTAGGTACAAAAATGCGTTGATTCCGTCGGAATTCCCTCTCAAGGGGCGCCTCAGACACTGAGCAATAAACCCAGCCCTGCCCCTTTAAATCAAGGGGGCAGGTATTGTTTGGGCGATATCCCCTCGGATCAACGCTGTTAACCTTATTATCCGGTTCAGAGGCCGAAGCATTCTGAACCCCCCGAACCGAGGGCCGACCATAAGGTAAGGTATGATCTATGAAAAGTAATGAGGTTTCACATGTTTATCCTATAGATGAGGGAAACCTGTTAATTTTACATTCATATTTACTTTTTGTTCAGTTGTTTCTTTTTTAACACACGTTCCTATGGGAATTCGAATCATTTTTAACCTGATAGACTTGACCAATAGATAGGACCTTTAACAGTTACTACCACTACGGGTCAGAGTAGACATGGGAGTGATGGCAATGCAGAGATAATACCCAACTCCCTAAATATTCAGAACTAGAGCCTCACCCTCAGATTCAGTTTAGTTTCATATCCAAGTTGTCACAGGTTGTCACACATCTGGCTTCGTCAGTGTTTGTCCTCCCATATAATAATGAGCTAGAAAGAATGCACAAGGGTTTGCTAGTTGTCTGTGAGATTCTCTCCTCCACCGAGACTGTGTTGAAATGGCAAGGAGTGTCCAGGACGAGATCAGCATCTCAGTGGTCGCAGTAACTGGCCAGGAGTATTTCGTGTGTAAATACGCCCTCACAGGTTGTCACACATCTGGTTTTGTCAGGGTTTGTCCTCCCATATAATAGTGAGCTAGAAAGAAATACAACGTGCCCTTTCGAAGATAAAAGAAAAAAAGTTACCTATCTAAATGAACACTAACATAATAATATTTCCTATTTCAAATACATTATAATTATGAATGATAAATTAAATAAAATACGAATAATATTTATTGAATTACTTATTTAATAAGACTGTTCTAATAATAACGGTATTTTTGTGAGGGAGGGGATTTGAAATAGATAGCGTTAAACTTTAAAAAAAAATTCGTTTGAATTAGTATTATTAATAAAAGGACAACACACATAAAACAATAGTCAGAAAAACGAAAAAACTATAATTAAGAAATTCATATTTCTAATAATCGTTAGAAATGACAATTCTTATTATTTAGATGCCAATACTATGTTAAAGCTTAACTATAATAAATTTGTACAATAAATATTAAAAAGTGTAAAGGAGAGTCTTACCGATTTGCAGTCAGCGAATTTCAAGTCAGGGCGTGTAAACTTTTGTGATTACTTGACGTTTTATTGACATAAGAAATTGTTTCATTTCCGGGAGTAAAAGAAAAAATAAATTATCTTTTTGATATAGTTATTTACCAAGCTTAGCTTAGATGTGGCACAAGGCCAAAAGTATGGGTCATCCAGTGAGAATCGAACTTACTAGCAATGGTCTGCAAATCTAGCTTGCTAACCATTACACCACGTGAGATGCCCTTGGAAATTTTGATATAGTTATTTACTAAGCGTAGCTTAGATGTGGCACAAGGCCAGAAATATGGGACGCCCAATGAGAATCGAACTCACTAACAATGGTCTGCAAATCTAGCTTGCTAACCATTACACCAATGAAGTGCCCTTGGAATTTTTGATATAGTTAGTTATTTAGTTATTTACTAAGCTTAGCTTAGATGTGGCACAAGGCCAGAAGTATGGGACGGCCAATGAGAATCGAACTCACTAACAATGGTCTGCAAATTTTTTGATTGAAACCCAGCCTCAAAATAGTGGAGACATACTGGCATGGACGGACAGACAGACGGAAAAACATCGGTTTGAATTATAAGATATCATAGTCGTAGTAGTCGTAGTATGAGTAGTAGAAATTATAATGATTGCAAACATTTCTTTGAAATAGTTCTAACATTGAAAGCTATTAATCTATCCTTTTTTGGTGCGGTCATTCTCGTTGGTCAAGCTCACTAAGCACGGACAGTCACGTTTACAAATATTGACCATGCATCTTCGTTTTTAATCACTTGTGCCTCATCTGGACAGAGTAATTGAAAACTTCGTCTGTCAATCCAATCTAATCCCAAAGTTTGCAAATGGCAATCGAACCAAAACACAAACCCACAAGACTAATTCCATAAAAGTAATTATATTGCTGCCCTGTTATACTTGCTTTGAAAAAATACATTCTTCAATATATATATATATATATATATATATATATATATATATATATATATATTTAAAAAAAATAAATATTAGCTCTTACAAACTGTGATTGAGCACTGTATTTTCTTTGTTTCATCGCAAAAAAAATTTTGTTTTTACATATACCTATATATATATATATATATTATATATATATATATATTATAGAGAGAGAGAGAGAGAGAGAGAGAGAGAGAGGGGGGAGGGAGGGAGAGAGAGAGACGATTAAAATTGAATGGTTTAAAATACGAATCGTTTAAAAATATACCGATATAAGTTTCTTGCATTAGCCCGAAGATACGAGAAACTTTTCCCTAACGAATCACTCAAACCATCACCATGGTTTCACGTCATAACCATTGTGTCACACACCCACACACACACACACACACACACACACACACACATATATATATATATATATATATATATATATATATATATATGTGTGTAGTAGGGAAAATCAGTTTTGCACCCCTACTGATTTTCTGAGTTTACCACCTTACAAAAATAGGAATGGTATATCATTTTCAGGGTAGGTCCGTCTTAAAAGAGAGTTTTTTGGGGTTTTTTTTCATTTAGAAAATCTCAATATATCAATTTTTGAACATTTATTTGTATTTTATTGAAAAAAAATAGGTATTTCACCCGATATCAAAATATAACTCACTACTTTGTGAAGGAACTCTTGTTGGCAAGCACAGCAGACAGGCGTTTCCTGTAGTTGGTTACCAAGTTTTGTTTCTGATCACAGAGGACCGTCTGAAGTTTGCAATTGAGCACTTGGATGATTCTTAGGCGAGTTGAGAGAAAGTGTTGAGGTCAGATGAGATTAAATTGAGCTTTTTGTCATAAAATCGACTCGCCGAGTTTGGAGGAAAAAAAGCTGAAAAGGGATGACATGCCGTAAAATCCAACCAACCAACCAACCAATTGAACCAGTACTGGTTCGAATTAATCGATCGCTTATTCGGAATGTGTTCATAGTTGGAGAACCCCCTTTAAATGTAAGTATTTATCCAACCCGTTCTAGTTCTCGCTATTTTTATTATGAAACTCATTGTGGAATCTTTATGGGCAATTCGCTGTGTGAGTTAACTCTTTGTTTACCAAAGTTCCCCTACGACTGTACCAAATTTTCTTGATATTTTTGTTTACCTGTATGATGGGATATTTTAAAGTTCTCTATCTATTCAATTCAAAACGGATTGTATTAAAACAAAACCCTATTATTATTGTAATTTGAGTCCTTTTGCTTAATTATAATGAATTAACGATCAGTTTTTGTTCTTTGTTTGCTAATGGGGATAGAACTGAATTAATTAGGTAAAGAGTTAAATTCTGAAGCGGAGGTCGTTGCCATCATGGTCTTACTTCAAAAATCATAATGGCAACGACCTCAGCTTCAGCATGTAATAGGATTATATATATATATATATATATATATATATATATATATATATATATATATATATATATGTATGTGTGTGTGTGTGTGTGTGTGTGTGTGTGTGTGTGTGTGTATGTGTATGTGTGTGTATGTAACTGTGTCTGTGTGTCTGTGTGTGTAACTGTGTCTGTGTGTGTCAGTGTGTCTGTGTGTGTATGTGTGTATGATGTTCCCTGGAGATACCGCTAGTTTTTTTTTATATGTATTGATAAAAAACTGGCAGTATAATTCGTATTCCGTTGAACAGTTTTAACTGTTTTTTTTATTTTCTTGTAAATGAACAGGATTTTTATCCTTTTTCTTCGGCTTATTTTTTAACATTCCAAGATTATTCTATCTCTCCATTCTGACATTATCATCTTCCTTTCTTCCTTGGTTCTACGTGAGTTTAAATAGTTGTGGTTGCAGGCGAAGAATTCAGCTTTGTCTGGTGCCTAAAGGTAATATGGTCCATTTTTCGGCTTAAATGGAACGGTCGATCTACACACGAGTCATATACGAGGGGATTCAAAAATTGTCATCACTTTCACCATAAAGTAAAAAAAAGTAAAGTCGTCGGGGCGGCCTTAATGTCGGTATGAGCCAGACAGCGAGGGAGTCTATCCCCTTTTCACTAGCGCTAGACCAAGGAGAATATTTTAGCATCTGAGATGGAGGGCCACACCTCATTTTACCGCACAGATTCCGTGCTACTCAACGCTGAGTTGGTATCGAACCAAGAACCTTGTTGCTCCTAGCCGAACACCGAGTGAATGCCATACTGAATTCTGTTTAGAGTTGGCACTGTTGAGGTCATTTGATTGAAATTTGAGCCTGATCGTGCCATTTTGCTTGCTGTTTTTTCAAACATATTAATATTTCTAAAAGAATTTGTAATTTTTATTGTTGAATAGTAATGTGTGATTCTTAGAATATACGGAAGAACAAAACTGACATATTGTTGGGTTTTTTTTTTTACCTTGGAACTACAGACGATACACGTTCCCGTCTACTATATTGATTTTTTTGTTTGTTTTTTCTTTAAGCGTAAAAATCATCTTAAACTAATTCAGCCTATTTTACAATAAAATAAACCAACTCTTCATTATTCTATCAGTTTTTCTCTAAGAAAAAAATATTCAAATTTTAATTAATTTCCTTTAGTTTTCGATTTTATTATTAACCCAAACCCATAATTGGCAAAAAGTTACTTTCACTGTGAAATTTTAATAATGAAATTTAATAATAGAGTTCAATAGTAAATGTTACTAGTAAATGTTACAAGTAATTAAAATGTTCATACATTTCATTTCTTTTTCGATTTAGAATTTGAACGGGCGCATATTCGACTGGCATATTTTATTTTAAGTCAATTTCACTGTGAAATTTTATCGACTAAATTTCCATTCTCTTCCTGAGATAATGATCTGTTTTGATTTCTTCCAATTTGACGGAGGAAGATAAACTCATGTTTTTGTTATTGAGATTCGCAAAACTCCAAACAGCAACTTCCGATAATTCTTACTCCGGTACTATCCGCATTTCACCAATTCCTAATATTTACTGAATGTTCCATACCATACAAAAATAACCCCTTAATACAATTCCCGACGATGCTAACATATCGTAAAAAACTATTAACTAAAAAGTGTAAATATAGATATACAACATATATTGCTTCCTAACCTCTAGGCATGAAATAACCCTGGACGGGTTGATATGCCGTTAAAATCCATCAACCATCCAACCAATGCTCAAATTCCTCGCATGGCACCGAAAAGTTTTACTAATACTAGCAATTATATGCACCCTCCGTAGGGTGCAAGTATTTAAGGCAATAAAATATTATATTAAATTAGAAAGGCTAATGAAATTAAATAAGAATGCAGATAAACAGATTTGAAACAGAGGGGAGTATAATAGAAAAATAAAATAAGTAAAACTCCCGTCTTTCATTGCTAAATTTTCCTAATTTAATTATTAAGTTAAAATAGAAAGTAAAGAATAAAATTACAATTGTTTCTTCTTGTTAATGGATTTCTTTTAAGATTTATCCCCGAGATTTTTGCTCATATTCATTAAAATAAAACCAAACAATAAGGAATCAATAATACTAAGCGCATATTTATTAAAATCAAATTTTAATATCAATATGCAAATTAGCCTTCCCGTTCACAATGTAAATCGCTATTTTATTGTATATATAAGTGCAATTGTATGTTATAAGTATGAACCAACAGTATGACCAACAGTATTAATAATGTAAGCCAATTTTATTAATAATTAAGGTTTAGATAAAAAAAATAAAATCATAGAGAATGTGTCGTAATTAACTAAGGGAATTGTGACTTAAGTAGTGATATAGTTTCGGTTACAGACAGACAAACCCACAATCTCTATTATAGGAAGAGATGTCGAATTAGAAGCAATAGCAAGAAAGGAGTATTTATAAATCTCTTGATATCCAGAACTGAAGCCCCACAACCAGTTGCAATTTAGTATCATACCAGCAAACAGCCATTTTGAAGAAGGGATCTTACCCCCCTCTGTAGTCAGCGTATTCTATGCCTCGTCGACTGGGCGAATCAATATGGACAATGGCTTTTTCTTTCATTGTGATATACACGTCATGTTTTAATAAACTTTCAATAGCATTTCCCCCCTCTCTCTCCCTCTCTCTCTCTTTCTCTCTCCTACTGCCTCTCTCACCCTCTCTCTTTCTCACACTCTCTCTCCCTCTCTCTCTCCCCTCTCTCTCCCTCTCCCGCTCTCTCTCCCTATCTCACTCCCCTCTCTCTCCTATCTCCCCCTCTCTCTCTCTCCCTCTCTCGTTAGATATTTGTATTTTTCTGGCTGTTTGTCTTTTATTCACTCTTTTACATACATTCTATTTTCCTCGTCTCTTTCTCTTTCCTTCTGTGCTAGTATTTGGGGAGCTCCCCCGCCCCAAATGACCCTTGCAAAGCACCACAAATTCTTACTGCCATGTCGAACTAGAGAGGACCCGGGAGCAATAGCAATGGAGGGATATTTAAAAATCTTTAGACCACCAGAACTGAGGCCTCACAACCGTATACAATGTAGTATCATATCATATCATACTAGGACAAACCCATTTTAAAAAAAGGTGTCTTATCGATAAGTAGGGAATATAGCCAGCGTATTCTATGCCCCGTCGACTGGGCGAATCAATATGGATAATAGCTTTTCCTTTCATTGTGATATACACGTCACGTTTTAATAAACTTCAGATAGCATTTCCTCTCTCTCTCTCTCTCTCTCTCTCTCTCTCTATATATATATATATATATATATATATATATATATATCGTTTGATATCTATATTTTTTCTCTATTTTTGTTTGTCTTTTATTCCCTTGTTTTGCATTCATTCTATTTTCCTCGTCTCTTTTCTCCTTCCGTACACCCTTCATTCCTTTTTTCCTCCTTCGTTCCTTCCTTCTGCGAATTCAAAACCTTGCGGCAAATAATGAATTGAAAAACAAAACAAGATGGATTTTAAACAGGAAGAAACAGAAAATAACTCTCTAATGAAAGAGGATAAAAAAAACACGTACATGGCTTTCGCATCAGTGAGAACCATTTACTCATTGTGCAACAGCCGTGGGCAAGAGACATATTACAACGAATATAACAGCGTAAACATTAAATTGTTTTAAATACAAGTTTATCATGCATTAATGGGTCTCCATCTTGTTTATATATATATATATATATATATATATATGTGTGTGTGTGTGTGTGTGTGTGTGTGTGGCGTTGTCCAGAATATCCAGCTGGGGAAATGACTGGTGTGATATGTAAAATATGATATAGAAAAGTAATGTATTCATTCATCATGCAGCTTAGCGGTTATAGTCGTATGAAATGAAATCGGTGTAACGAGTTCAAATGCTGCTGTTTGCGTTGCGCTTCGTGCTAATATCCTTGGGAAAGGTAAGCATACATTTTTCTTCCCCCCAGCTATGGGTAAAGAATACTGAGTTCTTCAGGCTTGGTTAGCAGACAAAAACACTGAATTCACATCAATTTTACTCCGCTTAAAAAATTAACCCTGTGTCGCATCCGGTCCGTAAAGAAGGTCTGGGTACATACATACATTCCCCATCCAGATAGGATAAGGGTATTTGTCTCATAACTCACTTGTATGGACTGGGCACAAGGCCTCGTTTTAACGTGGGCCCACCCACAAGCCGAAGCTGATGGGTGGGAAAGAACAAAAATTGCATCGATCCCCTCGGCATTCCCCCTCAAGGGGGGGGGGCGTCTCAGGCGCTGGGCAATAAACCCAGCCCTGCCTCCAAGAGGACAGGTATTGCCTGGGGGGATAGCCCCCTGGGATCGACGCTATTAATTGTACTTTACGTTTCGGCAATCGGCTGTATGTTGCCAACCTCTTACCGGTTAATAACCCCAGCACACAAAGAGTTAACTAAATAATGGCAAACAAAAAAGGTAATTTAAAAAAAAAAAAAATGGAAAGAAAAAAAAAAGGAAAATTTTGTTATAAAAATTGAAAATTTATAAAACATTATATAATATATAAATTAATGTTTTAGAGATAATGAAGGATTCTTGGATTATTACCAGCTGAAATATAAAATAATTCAAATAGCACTTAGATTAATTTCAATATTTCAAATAATTTAAAAGAAGAACAAATATCGCTACAAAATTATTTCTTTAATAATCTTTTTATATTTAATTATATATCAGCAATCGACCGTAAGTCGCCATCCTCTCAGCAGTAAATACTCCCCACACATAACGAGAGAGAGAGAGAGAGAGAGAGAGAGAGAGAGAGAGAGAGAGAGAGAGAGAGAGAGAGAGAGAGAGAGGGAGAGTAAGAGGAGGGTAAGGAAGGGAGAGGGAGAATAAAGAAATATAGCCGGTAGGTAAATTATAGTGAATCAGTGCATGGTTTTTAAATGAGGAAATAAATTACCCAATCCGTTCACCACGGGTAGGATATGGACACAAGGTCACAAGTATGGGGCATCCAATAAGGATCGAACTTGCTTTCCAATAGTTATGGATCTAGTTCGTTAAACATAGCACCACAAAAAGTATGGCAACGACTAAAACTCGCATTTATTTGGATCGTGGATCGGCCGGTTTAGCTCTGTCGGTAGAGCATCCACCTCGATAACACAACGTTCTTGGTTCGATACCGACCATTGTTAACTAAGCGCATGAGTAGCACAGATGTATCTGTGGGGTAAAGGGAACAACTGATAGTAGGTGTGGCGCTCCACCTCAGTTGCAAAAATGTCCTTGGTCTAGCGCCGGTGTAAAGGGGGTATCTATCCTCGCTAATACGACAACAATCCAATCCGCCTACTATATATATATATATATATATATAATATATATATATATATATATATATATTAGTCCTGCAACAAGCCAATGCGTCCAGCATAGAAATGCGCATCATACTAGAATGGAAGCCGGCAGACTCCTGAAGCAATTATTCTATGGAGAACTGCAATGTGGGAAGCATCCGAGGCACAATCCCAAAAAGCGTTTTAGGGATGCTATCAAAAACAACATCAAAACTCTCAACATAAACGTTCATGAGTGGGAGAGAATAGGCTTGGAGAAGATTTGTTTATGATAGCTGCAAGGGGTTTGAGGTAAGACGACTGAAGCGGTCTCTACGCAAGCTGCACATGACGGACATAATGGACACATTTCCTACAGTTAAGCCGCACTATATATGTGATGTGTGTGGCAGGGCCTGCCTGTCGAAGGCTGGGCTTCTCAGTCACGTACGATCGCATACAAGTAGAAACCAGGAAAGGGGTTCATTTGTATGTCAGTGAGTAAAAATAAAGCTGGACGCATGGGCCCCGCGTGATCACAACCGAACTTTGTCGAAATGGCCTTGTTCTGTGAAGAAGTGGCAATCATCACGTGCCTCACTGCCACACTCAATCTTGCTCCATAGTCGTTTCTAATGGAGCTCCCCTTTGAAGCTACCGCTGTAAAATGTAAAATTCGCGCAAGTACTCGTTGTTTGAATGCAAAATGCATTAAACCGATTGAAATTCCTCGTCAATTAACGGAAGTATATGGTGAGTCGTACATGGATATCCAAAAACGTTCGCAAATGGCGTAGGGATTTCGCAACGACGATGAAGTTCCGCGTTTCCTGAATAAAATGGCGGCGAGCTTGTATGACATGGGAATACAAAAACTGCACACAACACCTACAAAAAGGCATCGACAAAAATGATGATTATGCCAAAAAATAGATACGTATTGTAACTTTGATATGATGTAAACATTGTTGAAACTAAATTATAAAACGTTTCTGTGATTTCTGAATATTTTGAAGATCTTAATTTTTAGATTACACTTTTTTATATAGTATTGTTCATTATTGAAGAATGTTTCTTCTTTATAATCTGTATCTGTGTTCTTTTTAGTCTTCTCGTGGTTTTTCGTAAATTGGGATCCAGATGGTAAAGAAACTGTCCCCTACTTTTTACCCAAGCGCTTTCGACCATTTCGACTGTCGTCATCAGGGGATTGTAGGTTGTAGTGTGTTAGTTTTTTATTCTTCGCATTCAAATTTCTTAATTCATTTATTTATTGTTCTTTCAAATATATATATATATATATATATATATATATGAAAAGTATATAAAAAATGGAATCAGATCCGACAGTATAAGGTATAGTTATAGAAAAAACAATAGAACAATAGTAGATATTGTGCTAACAAACGCCTACTTAAATTCTATGGGATTTATAATAAATGATTTCAATTGAATTACATTTCATAAATTCCTTACAGTTGAAACAGGCGCTTGTTAGCACAATATTTACTATAGTTTTCTTTTATCTATATCTTAAGAGCTTACAGCCGAGTTTGTTTACTACACAATAAACGTCCACTTACCTACTATGGTAGAGGCGTGTAGTAGTTTCATTGACAAGGTTAATTTCGCAAGGATTGTTCGCTATGTACCGGCGGCCGAACGGATATGGTCTCTGACTATGCCTGTGAAGTCCCGGTTTCGATTCCTGTCGGAGGGGAGTCGTTAGTATACATCGCTGAAGAGACTTAATAAAGTCGAAACAGTCTGTACGGTGTTCTGCATAGCGAGCCATCCTTTGCGGGATTCTCTTGTCAAGATTATTTTCTATAATTATCGAATTTTATACGATACATGCATTATAATTGCCTTCAAGCAAAAATATAAATAATATATATATATATATATATATATATATATACGTAAATTAAACAAAAGACACATCTACTGTTTAACAATTTTATTTTTGAACTTTTCGAGTTTTTTGGCTAACTTTTTAATATTTGGGTGGAATTCGTGGATATTTAATAGTTACGGGGTTTTTATATGGATATGTTGTAAAAGTGTTATTGTTTTTTTAAAATTCTACATGTATAAATTAACAAATGCTGCCCAAATACCACACACACACACATACACACACACACACACACACACACACATATATATATATATATATATATGAGAGAGAGAGAGTGAGAGAGTGAGAGAGAGAGAGAGAGAGAGATAGAGAAATAAGAGTAAGTTTCTGTCATTTCCTTTTTATTTTTTTTTTTTTTTACTGAGCAGTTATATTTTAGTCGCAAAGTTCAGGTCCCAAGTACTTTCGGCACATCGAAGTGCTATCATCAGGGATCACCACGAATTGGTGGACTTATCCACGAATTCCACCCAAATATTCAAAAGTTGGCCAGAAAACTCGAAAAGATCAAAAATAAAATTGTTAAACAGATGTGTCTTTTGTTTAATTATATATATATATATATATATATATATATATATATTATATGAGAGAGAGAGAGAGAGAGAGAGAGAGAGAGAGAGAGAGAGAGAGAATAAGAGTAAGTTTCTGTCATTTCCTTTTTATCTACTTTTTTACTCAGCAGTTATATTTTAGTCGCAAAAAGGATCTATCGGCAATTGGCTGTAAGCCGTCATGTTCATAGCCTTCAAACTAATAACCCTATTAGAAATCACGACAATTCACCTATCAAATTTCGTTGAAATAATGCGTCTCGAAAAGAAAAGAAAATATATCGCGGGAATGTGCAGACAGCTATTTCTTTGCGCTCCATTGCCTCCCATTAGAAAAGAAACAAAAACACGCAGTCATTTCTCCTCGCCTTGATGTCGTCTGTATGACCAATGCAACAATAGTCGACACTTCCCGCGCTTTTCAGTGGCGGGAAACGTCGATTATTTCCGTGATAAATCGTATGAATCTATTTTCTTTTTTTTGCTTTTTTTTGGGGTTTTTTTTGTTTTGTTTTTGTTTTTGTTTTTTGCTTTGTTATATTATTATTATTATTATTATTATTATTATTATTATTATTATTATTTCAGTTTCATAAAAAAAAACTCTGACATATATCGCATGTCTTTCTCCCAATTACTGTTACGGTCTTTTCCCTTTTTTTTTTTTCTTTTTTTTCTTCTTTTTGTCTTTAATTTCGTTCGTGTGAAAAAACATCCAAAACACTCTATTGAATACCTTCCTTCCATGTTCTGTACAACAATTGCTACTGGGGCAGAAAGACTCCATTTTGACGTATATAATATATACTAATTTGACAGAATGTAGACTGTATAAACAGAAATATACGAAAACGAGGACATTCAAGGCATGGATGTACAATGGTTATCGTACTTGGCGACCCGTGTTGAAGAGACTGTTTTGCATTTCGAATGGTACTTATATGTACGTAAAGTCTTCGAGGTGGCCTACAGTCGGTATCAGCCTATCAGCGAAGGAGTCTATCCCCTTTTCACTAACCCTAGACCAAGGAGACTGTTTTTGCGTCTGAGGTGGAACGCCACACCTACCATCAGCTCCTTACTTTACCGCACAGATCCCTGTGCTACTCATAGGTTGAGTTGGCGAGGGCCGGTATCGAACTAGGAACCTTGTGGTTTTTAGCCGAACGCTCTACCGATTGAGCTAACCCGGCATCTTACTTACTTTTATGGTACTAATACCCAAGGAAAATCCATCCTCAAATCATATAGAGCTACTATCCTATTCTCCCTCCAGCTATGGGTAAATAACAGAGCAGTTTATGTTCTTTATCCTTAGTATGTCAACCAGGGTAATTCCTGTGATGTAGTGGTTAACGTGCAGGACTACGGCATCGGAGAAAAAGAGTTGGAATTCCAGTCGCGTTTTATAGTCACCTCATGGGCGCCTCAGGCATTGGGCAATAAACCCAGCTCTCTCCTCACTTAAGCGAGGCGGATAGGTGCTGCCTGGGAGAAGGCCTCCTGAAACCAAGTGAAAATATGCTTTGTTCTGTCAGCCTTTCCCTTCATGGGCGCCTCAGGCGCTAATAACAAAAACCAACCTTCGCCCCTTTTAGTCAACTAGGACAGGTGCAACAAATTTAAAAAATGCATCGCTCAGTCAGCATTCCCCTTCATTGGCGCCTGAGGCGCTGTGTAATAAACCCAACCATCACTCGTTTTAAGTGAGGGGAACAGGTGTTTCCTGGGATATAGCCTCCTTAAACCAAGTGGAAAATCCTTGGTTCTCTTGGCATTCCGTTTCATGGACACCTTTTCGCGCCGGGCAATGAACCCAGCTTTTTTCCCTCTTAAGCTAGGGGTACAGGCGCTGCTTGGTAGAAGGCTTACTGGAACCAAACGATGATCGTTACCTTACCCACCCGGCGCGAACGCCTGGCCCGTCTTTTGAGACTGTCGAATGTCATTAAAAACGTACGAATGAGTGTGTTCATCTGTTAGAAGAGAGAAAAGAAAGAAATAATCACAGCTGTAAAATAATTTAGCGTCTAGGAATGTTGATGTTATATCCAATGGTTGATTGAGTTAAAAGAACCAAATCAATTTGTCGCTATGACACGAAGTCCACTTCAACCATAAACTAATAACACTTCGATTTCAGTGCTAGAATTTCAATTACACAACAGACTTTTATTTAATATCCAGAGAAGCGAGAAACTGTTCCTGTCTGCGCATGTTTTAACGAAATGATTTTTGTGAATGTCTTCCAAATCTCTCCACTCATTTTTTGTCTTCTAGGTTGGATGTTTGGTTGGTTGTTCGGTTTTATCAGCTCTTGCTAGTTTTGTTACATATTACTTCTTAAGATTCTTCAAACAATATTTCCATCTAATAGGCTGCTGCTTCTCTTTTGTATTGGGCCGATTTCTTCTGTTGGGGGCTGTTTTTCTCTGATTTTGGGTTCCATTTGCTGTTCTTTAATCAGGAACACGGAGACATATTTTTTCTGTACACTTAATTAGTCATTTCCTAGATTCTTGAAAATTCTTGACCGCGTGCGCGAGGGAAGCAGTAGAGGCGAAATATATGTCTGTTCCTGATGAGCGTTAGCCCCACTCCGACCTAATAAATTCTTTTTTTCTGAGACTCATCATCTGACTCACTTAGTCAATGAAAGTCCCGCTCCAGAATGAAACTTTGTCGATCAAACTCTTGGTCTGAGTGGATCTGGGAGTAATGACAATAAAGGAATACTCCACATTCTCCAGAGCTCCAGTATGATAACCTCAACACTAGATGAAGTTTAACGTCATGCCCAGGACACTAAGACCCCCAGCCACCGCCTTCTAGTAGCTATATGTTAAAAATGGTTGGGTTTAATATAAGTGCAATATGGTGCTAGAGCTGGACGTGACCAGCTGATTGATTGAGGGGGGGGTCTCTCCGCCCGCCCGTCTATCCCAAGCAAGGACCAGAGAGGTGTGTTGTATTCCAAGGACTGCTCAGTCACCAGGAATCCGTCCTTAAGCCTCAAGGGTCGCCATCCATTACCAAAAGGTGGCCGCATTGGGCGGGGGGGGGTCATGTCTCTTAAGAGGAGCAGTCGGCGTATTCCCCAGCCTTAACCGACAGAGAATTTAAACTAGTATCCATTTTCCTCAAGTGGTTTGTCAATCCGGGGTTGTTGCCCCCCTCGATCAGGTAACGAAGATGAAAAAAAAATGAAAAAAAACCAATAAAAAATGAATAATCATAACGTTCTTCAGCTGCGTAACCTGCAAGCGATACCAAACAAATTCTTCTAAGGAACTTGTGGCAGGAGTTGGAGGGAGATTAAGATAGAAAAAAAGAGCCTATGAGCTGAATCTGTGCTTGTAAAATTTGTTGATATGCCAATTAAACGCTCACGTGTTCCGGCTGATGTGAGTCTCGTATTCGCTGGAAAGCCTTACATGATAAAACGCTGCAGTTTCCTGTGGATGCGTGCGCGCTACGTCACGTGGTCCGCACGCATGATTCGGTCACACAACGCGGCTTTTGCCATGACGATAAACTGCGTGGTAAATCTTTCTCCCTCTCTCTCTCTCTCTCTCTCTCTCTCTCTCTCTCTCACGCGCGCATCGCGCACTAACTCTTTTTCTATGTATCTGTCTAAACGTTTTATATCTCGCTCTATTCTTCATATTTATATTTATATATGTTTAACACTTCCTTTCTCTCTACTATTTTTTTCTACTCCTTTCATTCCTTCTATATCGCACTACCCGTTCACTTATTTTATTCCCTCTCTGTATGTACATTTATATATATACATACTTATACATGTATTTATGCATATATAGGCATAAACATATATATATATATATATATATATATATATAGATATAGATATATATAGATATGTGTGTGTGTGTGTGTGTGTACATCCATATGCGTATATATATACATATCTAAATGCGTATATATGTACATATATTCTTTCTACATACATATATATAGATGCAGATCCAGACAAATATACATATACATACCTATGAAAGGTAAAATGGATATGAATCCGACAATATGTGTACCTATATATATATATATATATATATATATATATATATATATATATGCATATATATATAAATGTATATCTGTATCTGTATATATATATATATATATATATATATATGTGTGTGTGTGTCTGTGTATGTGTGTGTGTATATGTACACACACACACACATATATATATATATATATATATATATATATATATATATATATACGTACATATATACATGAATATATATCTATCTATACACATATCTACTTACATGCATATATTTATATATTTGTGTGATTATCTGCATGTATGTATCTATCTATCTATCTATCTATCTATATATATATATATATATATATATATATATATATATATATTCATATATCTACGTGCATATATATATGTATATGTAATATATCAAGAAAATGCAAAAACACAGGTTTAAATGGGTTAAGTGGTGAGTTTAAACCTGTGTTTTTTCATTTTTCTTGATATATTACATACCGTCGGATTTACTTCCTCTCTTTACATATATATATATATATATATATATATATATATATATATATATATATATATATATATATGCGTGTGTGTGTGTGTGTGTGTGTGTGTGTTGCTGATTTTTCTTTTCTCCATCTCTTATTCAATTTCTTATCTTTGCTTTTATCCCCCCTCCTTTCAAATTCATTCTCACTCTTTGACTATCGCGTTTTTACGTGTCTTTCCTTCCTGCTCTTTTGAACGACATCCTATTTCATCCCCCCTCCCCCTACATCACCTTCTTCAGTCATCAAAGCGGGAAGACATTTTTCGGGTCTTCAATTTAGACCTTTGTCATTCTTCCCAATGGCTTCCTCTGTGCAATTCTTATTTTCAAATAACGAAATAAAAATAAAAGTTTCATGATCAAAACGACAACAAGAGTCGAAATTATTCGACTCAATTCAGATGAATGTATTTGTGTGTTTATCTGTTAAATAACTCAAGAACAGTCTGAACACTCTTGAAGAAATGTGCGTAAATGAGGTGATTTTCCAAATTATATTTTCTTTTATGCGATTAAAGAAATGTATCGAGACCGAATCTTTAACCTTTCTAATTCTAAAGTGTCGTTTCTTTGTTTAATGGTATATAAACATCTGAGGTTTATTTTGTTACGATTGATGTGGCCATCCTTAGGCTTCAAGCAAGATCACTCTTCAACGTGATCCCTTGTATTAAGCAGAATGCGATCCCTTGTGTTAAGCAGAGCGCGATCCTTAGTAAAAAAAAAACTATGGTCGCTCCTTGGTGTTCCTCAGTGTTGGGTATGATCCTTTCGTTGTTCCTTGTTGTTCCTTAATGTTGGGTATGATCCTTTGGTTGTTTCTTGGTATCTCTTAGTGTTGCAAGTCTGTTCATCAATGTCGAATAATGTGCAAATGAACGGCTGTCAATATTAGTGATTAAATAGTTAATAACCACGTATTTGGTCTGTTGATTGGCTGGGGTGTAAACAACGTGACCTTGCTGAGTCTATAAGTTTAAGTGGTGGATTACAGCACGCCTTATATAACAAAATATTTCAACATATTTATGCCAAGTCCATCCTTGTAAAAGAACAGTAGAGATGAATAGATGACATACCCCATCATACAGATGAAAAAATACCAAGAAAATTTGGTACAGCCGTGGGCGAAATTAGATAGGCAAAGAGTTAAATCTATTTAGATGATGACTATGATGATGATGATCAATATTTATTTTTAGAAATATTTTAATACAATTCCTATTATTAACTCATGTAGTGTCATGGCTAGCAAGTTAGATTAGCAGACCATTGTTAGTGAGTTCGATTCTCCATGGGTGACCCATACTTCTGGCCTTGGGTCGCATCTAAGCTACGCTTGGTAAATAACTATGTGCACGTCATGTGGTGTAATGTTAGCCAGCTAGATTCTCAGACCATTGTTGATGAGTTCGATTCTCACTGGGTGTCCCATGCTTTAGGTCTTGTGCCGCATCTAAGCTACGCTTAATAAACAACGATATTATCATGACTGCGTAAAAATAACGATTCATTAAGATCTCATAAATTCAAACAAAAACGATAGCCTGTTCCTTTCTTGTTTTTAATCAAGATGAGTTCAACGCTTCAAATAAAACAGGGGACTGGCTATTCAGGTTTAACCGCTTTTATGTTGAGAGAGAGAGGGGGGGGAGAGAGAGAGGGAAATGTTTTTCCAAGCATAACGGTAATATCACGAGATTCACCCCATTTAATCTCATTTGCATTTGGAGAAACGAATATCATCAACCCAGTCTCATAGGAATGGCATTTACCTATTCTACTGATAGACTGCATTCTTTGGGGCGGTGTAATACGCTTCCCTCCCATCAAAGGAGTGTCCTGAGTATGACACTAAACAGCATCCAGGTTCCAGTTGTGATGTTTTGGCGTGGGATGGGGACTACTTTATTGCCGTTACTCAGAGCTCTGCTCTGATCCAATGTAGTAACGCCTGCCAGGGTTTTGTAATAGATTGGCCACTGGATCAAATAGATAAAGAAAATTATCAGTATTAGATATGAATACTTGTCATATACCTGCGTGCAAAGAAATGCTTATTATTAAAAAATAACATTATTTATCTGAATTGTTTAGATGAGGCTTGATGATTAGTATTATCTGCATTATTCGGACTATTGTCCCCATCTTCATTGTTTTCTGTACAACGTTTCGGTCGATGTACCCTCCGGCTTTCTTCAGGTATTTGACCAATTGGACACATGGCCTAGTGGATAAAGGAGTTAGGTTGACAGTTCTAAGTGACCTTTACCTCTGGACTACAGGTTCAATCCTGACCAAGGGCAGCAGTAGCATAGAATAATAATTAACACAGCTTAACGCCTCTACCCCGGCTATGGTTAGCGGAATGAGAACATGATACCCCGTGGACTGAATAAAGGGTTACGTTCAAAGTTCCGAGATGGCTCTCGATTACAAGAAGGTTCCCGAGTTCGAAAAAAAAGATTCCCAATCCGAGATGGTTCCCGAGTCCGAGAAGGTTCCCGAGTCCGAAATGAAATACCTGAAGAAGGCCGGAGAGTACATCAGTCAAAACGTTGTACAGATTACTATGAAGACAATAGTCCGAATAATGCAGATAATGCTAAAAAGTAATAGTTACCTGCAGTTAACTAATAGGTTATCTGAATCTATTATTTTATCAGTATCTATTAACTAATCCCTCTTCACTATCAGGTTGGGACAAAAGGTCAATTTTGAAGCGGAATGTAACAGTTTCAAATTCAAGGTTTACCTTCCTATAGACCGGTTGCCATACCGAAGTCAAAGAGCTCAATCTGCTCTACTATTTACCTATTTCCGAAGGGAGAATAGTTGGACTCATACCTTTCCCACGTGTATTAACGCTATTTGAAATGCAATCAGCCTTGTCCAGGATTTGAAATCATGTCACCGTAATCATTACCTAGAACGATAACCATTACACATAAAGTGGGGAAAGAAAACACAAGAACATACTATAATAGTTACCTCAACATTGGGTTATTCTATAACATTTTCCCCTGCATTGCTTGGATAAATTATCCATTAATGTTAATAATTTAATCTAGTTATTTTAAGTCACTCGTAGTGTATGGGTTATCATCGTAAGAATTGAACTCGGTTACCCGCGTTCAGATCCTGAACGAGGCTTTTTGCATTTCACGAGACTCTCAAATTCCTAGGAAGGTTAGGTTTTTATCCAACCCGTTCGCCACGGATATGACGTGATACAAGGTCACAAATAGGGGCATCCAGCGAGGGTCAAACTCGCTGTTTATTAGTAATAGATGTGCGAGAACACTTTGCTAACCATTACACTACGATCAGACGATTTACGACTTGAGGTATATTTCTCGGGAAAAATAAT
>CM042159.1:2311555-2321555 GCA_023376005.1 Doryteuthis pealeii | reverse complement strand
CAATAGGCGAAGCGCAAATTAAAAAGAAAATGTTATTTCAAACTTGGTCTGCAAGATTTACAAAAAGAGGAAAGCGGTTCACATTCAGGGGGGTAATCAGTAATTATAACAACTGAAACTACTGAGTGCGTATGGGCTGCTGTGTAATGAAATCGGCTATGAATACACAGAGAATCAGAAAAAAAAATCGGGGGATTCCATACACTGATTCATTAAAGTACATCTAGAGTTGAGGTTCAAATTCTGAAGCGCTGGGAAGTGTACAGTACCCCTTCATTGCCATTGCTCTCAGGTATACTCTGACCCGGAGGGGTAGTACTTTTAGGGTACTCTCTAGGGGTTGAATAGATTAAAAAATGAGTTTTAAAAAATTGAATATCCAACAAGAATTAATAAAACAAAACATTACTTAATATTGGGCAATGCAAAAAATATAAATGAAATAAAATATAATAGAATAATAAAATAAAAATACGATTTGATATTTTTTATCATTAAGTAAAACATATTTGAAATAATGCAGTAATAGAATAGTTTGGATGTTAGCTCTTCCCACCACTCCCAACTTTCATTGCTAAATTTTGATGATTTAACAATTTAATTAAGTTAGACAATTTCTTTCTTTTGTAAATGGATTTCTTTTAAGATTTATTTGACGGTATTTTAAACGCATTAATAACATAGGTTATTTCAAGGAAAATCTGACTTCCATTAGACTTTAATATATTATAGACTTTAAGATATTGTTAATGAATAATATGCTAATTAAGAGAAAAAATGATTATTTGATAATCATTGAGAATATATCATGAATATCTAAAGGAGTTGTAGCGCCGGTGGTGACGTAGTTTTGGATATAGAATGATAGACAGACAATTTACGGTCAAGTCATTTTGAAAGCGCTGGTTCCTGCTAGATCACCGAAATTAAGCAGCGATGAGTCTATTCAATGCTCAGATGGGTGACCATTTAAGCAACAGCAGGTACAGTAAGCAACCTGTGTTAATTGTTTACCAACCAACAGACAGACAGATAGACACATAATCGTAACTCAATTTCTTTCAGTATCAAATCAATATTGCCCCATTGAAATAAACTAAAATGCTAATTACGTTTTCTTAAATAAGCCAAATAGAACTGCATATGAAAAATAATAAAATAGATTATAACGAATTATGTGCTGTAATATGTTAAAACATTTATCTTTTTAATAAATATCATTTTCATATAATTTAATAAATTTGAAAACTTAATTGTTTTTAGTGAACTTATTAAATTAAACGTATCAGAAGCTAGCTTATACCTCAAATCTTAACTCACAACACAAAACAAAAAATCAACCGATTAAAAACTCGTGACTCGAAAAACCTCGATAATGAGATACTCGTAAGTCAAGGTACCACTGCACTTGTATAATGTTTACTGTTGAAGGGAGGCAATAGGCATTGGGATTCTTTGCGTTTGGATCGCACGTAATTCCAGTGATTTTTTAAACGTTTTGGGCTCAGTGCTAATCATATGCATCTGGCCGACAGCCAGTTAAATGCCCAGCAATCAATAATGCAACAATGATTCATCGATGGCGTGATGTAAAAATTTTCCCGCCAAATTAAGAGTCTAGCGATGACAAAGCAGCCATCTTTTTTTGTCTGACTAATATAAAGGATGGTTTTGATCAAAACAAGGAGAAAGCACTTAAATCTGACATCAGCATTATCATAAAAAAATCTCGAAAACAAATGAATAAAAATAAAGAACTTGGAAAACGAAAAAAAAAAATGTAGAAATATGTATTGCAAATTGTGTAATTATCTCGCTATATTCGCCCCTAGAATTTTTTTTCAAATTTAATAGGATGGATCAAAAGTATTTTCGTTTTTTACAGATGTATTCCCTAAAGCCTGTTCCACGTACATAAAAAGAAAAAAAAGAAAGAAAAAGGAACAAAAGCAACAAAAAAATAAATAAAATAAATAAATAAATAAAAATAAAATAAACAAAAAAAAAAAGAAAGGATCTATGATTCTGCAATATTATTATTTCAAGTTGTATGTTCCCAGCCCTGTCTGGGTTATTTCGCATCTGAATAAATGTTATTCGCTTTCAAAATTTCACATTACCCATCATTGGATAGCAGTACCTTTCGCTCGATGTTTATTGTGAAAATGTTACAACGAAAGTTTCTACATGTTAACCCCCATTTACCAATAACGCCATAATAATATTTTTTGAAAGGGAATGAGACGTAATATCAACAGTGTTATCATGAAGGGAATCGCCTGCATTGTACGTTTAATTGTAATTGTTCCTTAAGAGTGTTTATTTCGGTTTAACGTTATGTCAAAATGTTCTGCTTGTTGATTGTTTTATAATACGGTATATCAACCCTTTTCGGTTCATTTAATGCCGAAGCAATACATTTTGATATCAAGTTGCTATTGTAGTATTGAATGGTCAGTTTTTTCACATTTTAATCGTCGAGGTGCATCGTCAGGTTCGACGAAAAGGATGTTAACTGGAAAAGTTTTGAAGGCTTCTAAGACTTGTCTTAATCCTTCCTAGTGTATAGGGTCGATCTCTTTCAAGTAGGATTAGGTCTTCCAGTTTTTGTATTTAAAAATTAAGAATTAAAATTTAAAAACAATGTTTCTTCTGAAATGATTAAATTAGGTTTCATGTTTCCATGGCAATCGCAACAGATAACATTTCGGTTATAGCGTTCAATCGTTCGAAAATTTCGAAGGAAATTTTTTGAAGAAGAACGCCAAACAAAAGCGAAGAGTAGAATTCATTGAAATGATTTATGACGACATTTTAGCAGAATGTGAGTTTACTTAAACATTTAATTTCTTATTTTCCTCTTTTTTGTCAGTTTTTTTTTTCGATCTAAATAGACGCGATTCTTACAGGATTTAGGGATTCACCTCAGAATTTTGCCTTTGATTTTACGTTTTTTTTTTTGTTATTCTTTGATTTTTTTTGTACACAAATGTTATGCTAAAATAGATGACCTCTGAATCCCAATTATGATATTGAGGCTTCCCTGTCCAGCTCCATTTCCTTTTCCTTTTCCTTTTCCTTTTAAAAGTCCGTCGCCTGACGACGATGACGTCACACCATGATTTCAATAGTTGTGGACCCTCTGGTGGCTATTTAGTCCAATTCGGGACTTGCAGATGCGGTCACACATATTTCAAGGGGAATTCCCATCTACATTTGGTGGTTCATGACAACGAAGACGTCGCCGCTCTGCAGCCCTGTTAATCTCGATTTGAGCCACTTATCTCCTGTGCGGCACGCGTCTCACCAACCCTGTCTGTTGGAGACCAGATCTTCCACGCTTGATGGTGTGATGGTACATTTCTTCAGCATTGTCTTAATATGGGCTTGGAACCGCTTTGGAGAGGGATTCTGTCCTCCGCGTGCCATCTGCGAGTTCACCGTAAAGACGTAAAGAAAAGAGCTGACTGGACTCTTTAAATTTGGTACGGGAACCGGATTGGGAGAAGGAAAAACTCTGAATTCAAACCAGATTTACTTCGATTGAAAATTAACTTCATATCACATGTTGGGTAAATACATATTTAGGGATGAGTAAAAGATTCTAATTAGCATCTCCATTTTATTTAAAACTAGTAGAGCTACCTGGCGTTGGCCGGGATTTAAAAATGTTAAAAATAAAGCACTCATCTATATTTATGAATTGATTTATTTTTGTTCAATGTATTTGTTTTATTGTCTTTTGTTCTTTATATATTCGGGTTTTTAAGTTGATTATTTTCATTAATCTCCTCGTTTGTTTGGGGTTTTTTGCTTGTTATAATATCCTATTCTTTGATGATTCGGTTTATTTTTTAATTATCTTAAAATAATTTTTTAACATTTCATTGATTTATACCATTATATCATAATATATATATATATATATATATATATATATATATATATATATATATATATATATATAATTTGAAAATTTGCTTTTTGAAGCATTGTTAAGTAAAGTATATTATTGTTCATATTTTTGGAAGGCAATTACAATGCGTATATCGTATAAAATTCGATAATTATGTTGAAACAGCTGTACGGTGTTCCACGTCACGTGCGTTATTTGCCGAGTTTACTTGTTATGATTATTTTCAATAATTATCGAATTTTATACGATATATGCATTGTAATTGCCTTCAAAAATATAAATAATAATATACTTTGTTAACAATGCTTCAAAAGCAAATTATCAAATTTCATTATATATATATATATATATATATATATATATATATATGTATATATATATATGTGTGTGTGTGTGTGTGTGTGTGTGTGTAAGGTTTTAAAAAAATGTAAAGTTTACACCTATGCTTCACGTATTTGATGTCAAATGTACTTTTTTAAGCATGAGTGGGTGGTGTAATTAATAATTCGAGAGGATCCCAGGGAGCCATCCCCCCGGCAAAAACTTATTTGATTTAAAGGGGCAAGGCTGGGTTTATTGCCCAGTGCTTGAGCCCCCCTCCCTCGAGGGCGAATACCAACGGGATCTACGCATTTTTTGTGCCTGCAATCCCATGAGCTTCCGTTCGCGGGTGGACTCACATTAAACGACCTTGTGTCATACCCGCATACGTGGTAAGTAAGGTAAATAAAGGAATACAGTTGACGAACCGATTTCGTCTGGACCTAATGTGTATTAATTTAAAATTTATATATTATCTTGTCAGTCGCTGGTTCCAGGTTCAGAAAGTATGGTAACTAATATGACAAAAAGCTTTGAAGTTAATGGATTTTGATTGGAATGTAATTTGGAAAATTATTTACTAAAGCAAAACTAATAAGAAGTCTTATGATTTAAATCCATGAAGTTTAGGGGTATCTAAAGAAATTGCGATAATAGATTAAATATTTCTTAAATTGTAGAATAATTCTTGACTTATAATTCATCTATTGTTTGTACGTTGACTGATGCGAGGTTTTTGAGATATTTTGTGTAGTTGTGTTTTTGGGATATATAGGGTGATACGAGGGGTATCTCGTTTTCAATTGTGCCCACCTTGGACGTTTTAAACAATTAGAAATACAGTGTGGTTGACTTCCCAATACTTTCCACCTCGGATTTCAAAAATTGACGAAATGTATAAGATGTGAGTTGATTCAATGTGGAATGCAGTAATAAGTATGTATGTAAACGCTATTTATATTTGCATTTGTGTTTCTATTTTGATTGAATCCGATCACGAAAAAAATGAGATATTATTCATATATATATATATATATATATATATATATATATATATATATATATAAAAGTTAAAAGAAAGGAAATGAATCCGACAATATAAGTATAGATAAAAGGATATGAAAACAACACAATATGCAGTTAAAATGAAAAGATTTTATATCATATTTATAGCTAATATTGAACAATATTTCGATTTATAAAAATCATTTAAGAGCTTGTTTATACTCCGGACTTATCAATAGCGGAGACGAAAATAATATGAATTCAAAACGAAAACATTGATGTTGCAAAAAAGTTATGCGGAAGTTTCAAATATAAGCACATCCGCCAACGCTTTTCTCGGTCAGCGACAGTTATGTATCTCTTATTGTAACAGTTTAAAAAAAAAAAAGAAAAAAGAAGACATATTCCAAACTCGACGATAGACAAATTCTCTTTTTCAAACAGGATGAGTATCTTTTCACTTTAACAGCATATTGTGTTGTTTTCATATCCTGTTATCTTACTCATATATATATATATATATATATATATATATATATGTGTGTGTGTGGGGGGGGGGTGAAAACAAATAAATTTACTTTGTTATCACTATTTTTTTCTTACGTTTTCAGGCTACAGATTATTTAAAAAGGAAGTGGTGTACGCTCAGAACCAATACCGGATGGGCCATGGTTGTCCCGAGTTGGTCATGATTGAAGAATTAGGACAAGAGGCACAGAAATGGGCCAATACAATTGCAGACAAAGGATATCTACAATACAGTGAGACAACAGGTACGTAACATTGGAACATCAAAACGTCTGTGGCCATACCCATACGCCATCTATCCAGTCTTATCGACTAACCGACTTTCTCCACGCTGGTCAGTCGTCGGTTTTTGTCGAAATTATTGACTCGCTCCTACCCTTCACGGAATGCATTGTCGCTATTAAATACATGGGGTTTCGATCACTTAATACTAAAAAATAGCATTTCAGCTTAGGTCAAGTAGTCCCTGACTATAGCGATATTTTAGCACTTTTCTTCTCTCTACCTGTCGAGCTGCAATTTGTTCCTATCCCTACCGGTAGATTTCCTCGGGATCTCATTGTTTCTTTTAGATATATGGCATTTGATTTCCGGGGAAAAAACGGATTTTTTCTCTTCGACCATCTAAAACTTAAAATAGCTTTTCAGCCTAGGTCAGGTTGACCCTAACTTTACTTGAGCACTTGTCAGCTCCCTGACTGTGACTCGCTCCTATCTCTGCTGGTGACCTCAGGGGCCCATTGTTTCTCTTAAATATATGAGGGTTGATTTACGGGCACAAACCCACATTTTTGCTCTTCGACCTCCCAATATTAGATTTATACGGAGAGTCCAAAATTATACATACTCTTATCCTATGGAAGCTGAGGCCATCGTAGATTATTTGATAGAGAGAACCGTGACTAATCTGCAGTGAACAAGCTACCTGATCGATGATAGCTCACTGGTTTTTCATACGATTCCCTCGAGCTTGTTGAATCTTCTCATCAGTTACGGGCGTCCTGCTCCCTCTTCGTACGACACGCTTTTCCAGACACTTTAAAATTTTCTATCTACTCATGCACTCTTCTACACGGTAGTACATTGTCCCTCTATTGTGCTAAAAGCTTTCGGTAAATTTCAGTTCGTAATACTCCTTCCTTCCGACTAGAGAAATCGGACCAATGCTTTTTATTCTTCCTTGGTGGATACTGTTAGTGGACCGGTCATGTTTACACTGTAAAAACAGCAAACAAAAAGGCGCTATCTATCTATCTATCTATCTATCTTCCCCCCCCCCTCACCTTGGTAGATTTTAGCTGTATGATGAGATATTTCAAAGTTCAGTATCTGTTCACCTCAGAAATAATTATATTCAAATGAAGTCCTACTATTATTGTATTCTGAGTCCTTCTACTCAATTATAATGAACTAACCGTCAGTTTTTGTACTTTGCCTGGGTTGTGGTGGGAGAGCTGCTGTGAGCATCTTAAAGTAGGCTTAAAGTTAATAATTCATTCATTTTGAGGATTTTTTGGAATTTGTTTACGGTAGGATCGCAGTGATGGGGAAACCGCTCTGAGCGGCTTAAAGTAGGCAAAGAGTTTAAAAAAATTGACCTCGTGTAACGTGCTGCTCTTTTGGAGGAGCTGGTTAATAGATAAACCTTTGAAGAATTCCTGTTTTATCTTATCAGAGAGATCAGGTTTCCTAACAGGATCATGTCAACAACAGAGTAATTCTATTCTAAGTCTGAAAAACGTCCTTCTCATAAGTATTTGAACAAACATAAGATATGTTCTTTATTGACTGACATTACTGAGGCCGTTTAGAATTTTGAGCTTGAAGGATTCATATAAACTTACTTGTTTGACGACTCTTCGAAAAAGATGTGTCCAAAATATTTACATAGCCAGGCTATATCTTTATAAACGTCTTTTTTCCAGACAATGGCAGCAAAATAGTTGCTATATTCATTGTGTGAGATGAAAGCAATTCAGGATATTGATGTGATATATGATATTGTTGATATACGTGACTAGAATGACAACGCACTCCCATTTAAACAACAAATAGATACGCCATTCACTATATATATATATATTATATATATATATATATATATATCTTATTATAATGGAGATTGTGTGTTTTTCTGTCTGTAACCGAAACTATATTCCTACTCAAGTCACAATTCTCTTAGTTATTGACATCACATTCTCCATGATTTTATTTTTATCTAAACCTCAATTATTAATAAAATTGTCTTACATTATTAATACTGTTAACTATGTCTACATACTAACAACATGAAATTATATTTATATATACAACAAAATAGCGCTTTACAATGAACGGGAAGGCTAATTTGCATATTAATATTAAAAAATCAAATTTAATAAATATGTGCTTAGTATTATTGATTTCTAACTGTTTGGTTTTATTTTAATGAATATAAGCAAAAATCTCTTCAATGAATCTTAAATGAAATCCATTAACAAGATAAAATAACTGTCATTTTATTCTTTACTGCCTCTTATAACTAAATACTTAAATGAGAAAAAATAACAATGAAAGACGAGAGTGATGGAAGAGTAAGTTTCAGTTGTTCCATTTTTTATTATACTCCCTCTGTTTCAAATCTTTTATTATACTTCCTCTGTATCAAATCTTTTTGTCTGTATTCTTATTTAGTTTCATTAGCCTTTCTAATTTAATACAATATTTTATTACATTAAAACTTAAATACTTGCACCCGGAGGGTGCATATATTTGCTAGTATATATAATATAGAATATAAGTTAGGGTAGCGTGGACATGAAGTAAAACTATATGATTGTCCCGATCATATTGCCCTTATGTCAACCTCAAGCCATTATTCTCATATATGTACTAGAAGGCAGTAACTGAGGTGTCCTGGATATTACGTGAAACTGGATCTAGGGTTGAGTTCCACTCTGGGAAATGTGGTGTACTCTTACATCGCTATTACTCCCAGGCCCACTATGAACCGGAGTGGAACTCAGTCGGGAGAGCGTTCGGCTAGAAACCATAAGATTCCTAGTTCGATACCGGTCCTCGCCAACTCAGCGTATGAGTAGCACAGGGATCTGTGCGGTAAAGTAAGGAGCTGATGGTAGGTGTGGCGCTCCACCTCAGATGCTAAAAACAATCTCCTTGGTCTAGCGCTATTGAAAAGGAGATAGACTCCCTCGCTGACTGGCTGATACCGACTTTAGGCCGCCCCGACGACTTTACTTCTACTAGTATCGGTTAAATAGACCTAAAATGAGATTTGAAAAATGTTTAAAAAGAAATGAGTTTTAAACAAAAAGAGGACCCAACAAGGATAAATCAAACATAATGTATTCGGCATTAAATAACCCAGCAAGGATTGATATGCCGTAAAATCCAACCGATTAACCAATCAACCAAACAACCAACCCATTTCCCATGAAGTAAAATATAGTCGATTGTTATTCGAAGGCTTGTCGACAGTGCGAATGAAGTCAAAAAGTAGGGTATATTGTTTCTTTAGTCTTGGTTAGGAATCCAGTCTAAGAGAAAGAAAACTCTGAATTCAAACCAGCTTTACTCCACTTAAAAATTGACTTTGTGTTGCATCCTGTCAGTGGGGAAGTGGTTGGTTAAATAGATACAAAGGAATATGCAAATCAAATCCAAACCAAAACAGGGTAGGACGCTTATTTACCCTTAATTTAAAAACAGTCCAAGATTGTTACTGGGAGTTTTTGTAACTCATGTACCCAAGTTAATAGAGAAAGTAGGAATAAGACAAGTATTTTAGGTAAGGAAAATGGGTTGAAATGCCGTAAAATCCAACCAAACCATTTCCCATGACGATAACCATTACGTTACGAGCGTATAATACAGTCGTCATGCATTTGAAGCCCTGTTGGCAGTGCGAGTGAAGTGTTGTATGTATTTATATCAATAATATCAGAAATATTAATATATGAATTCTTTTTCGTTTTTTTCTTGATCGATTTTGATATTCTATCATTTTCCTAATTGCAGGTATTGGTGAAAGTATCAGTTTTCTTGAGTTGAACGGAAAGCAACCCTCAGGAAAAGAACTCGCCAAATCGTGGTATGCTGAAATCGAACACTATGACTTTGACAATCCACGATGGAGAAAAGGTATCATTTGGTATTTTCTTTTAAATTGATCATTTGTTTAGTTAGATTTTTATATTTCCAACATTGATCTATGTTTGTTCATGTCTATGT
>CM042159.1:2264055-2306555 GCA_023376005.1 Doryteuthis pealeii | reverse complement strand
CTGCTATTATGCTCACTTTAGGAAAATGATGAAACCCCTCGTTCACACTGGCTATGGGTTAATACCATTTTTTTCTACAGAGATGGTTTTGGCATTAAATAACCCACGAATTTTGATATGCCACTAGACACAGGGAAATCAGACCAGACCAGACCAGACCCTAGTTTAACAAAAAGAAATCAATTTTGAAGCCTGTCTCGATATTTTTTAAACCTAATATCTTTGGCCAAGTGGCATGCCAACGTTGTAATCGACGGGAACAAGAGCTTGCCACTTCCTTTGGCCAATGCATATTGATTAAGAATTTTTAAAGCTTCACATGCCCACAGACTTTCAAATTCTACGCATTCATAGTAAAGTAGCAAATGTTAGTTCATATATTTCAGTGTTATAGCAACGCAAAGGCTTTGGGTTATGGCGATTGTGCGCTCCCTAAAGCTGCACCTCGGGTAGCTACTCCTCCTTGGCCCTTCTTTTTACCGCTATTGCTTTGGTCTCTAACGTACAAAAGTGAATTTGAGACTGTGCCTCTTCTCCAGGGCGTAATGACTCTTTTGAGTCATTCTGTTTGAGACCCCTGATTTGGCTCATTAGAATATTTGTATTTATCACTGACTTCTATATAATTCGAATTGTACATTTCGTAGCACGTTTTACCTAAATAAAACAATGAATAAATAAACTCTACATTTACCCAAGATTCTAGCTACCGAATTGAGTAAATTAACCGCAAGATCTCTGGGGCAACACCTGCCCCCTTGATTAAAAGGGGCAGGGCTGGGTTTATTGACAAGTGCTTGAGGTACTCCAAAAGATGGATACCGATGGGAAACACGCATTTTTTGCGCTAATCATCACATGAGCTATGGTTTGGGCGTGGCTTCCCATGTTAAAAAGACCTTGTGTCGCATCTTGACCTGGTGGGATGATAAGGTAGATAACACCCAAGTTTCTATGACAATGAAATTTAACTTATTTAAAGATACCGTTTTTTGGTTTTTTTTTTAAAATTATAAACCTCAAGTGGAGCATATCTGATAATTCGTACAATCCTCTTGGCAAGGCCACAAACTGACATTCAAAAAAAAAAAAAAAAAATAAATAAATAAATAAATAGAAAAAAATTTAAAAAAGAATGAAATTACTTCAAAATTTAAGGTGGCCGGATTTCTGAAACATCACTCGATGGACTATCATATTTACTTTCGCTGTTTTCATAACTACGTTTCGACCGGTCAGCTCGCCGACCTTTGTATAGTTTCGTCTAAACTTAGGAGGCGAACATATGTCTCTGTTCAACGAATGAATATTTTGAACTTGCTTTTACTGTTTTTTTTTTTTTTTTTTTGCTTCAATCACACGTGTCGACCGGTTTTTCCGCCGACTTTTCTGATGTTGTATTTGAATAACTGTATTCATTGTTTGAGCCGGTGAGCTCCCCTAACCTCTCTTACACACGTTGTATCCAATAACATTCCATTTTGCCTTCTTTAGTCTATACCTACCAACAGAATAAAGTTATATAAATGCGTCGTACATCTGAGGAAGGGAGGAGAACCCACTCAAAAATGGATGTAACAGTATAAGAATTAATGAATATTAGTTTATAACCAATACTAAGTCATTATAATGCATTCGTGCATCCATAGATACACTAATATTGAACATTCGGTAGGGAATGAAACAACTAACTCTCGTAAATAATGCACATATGAATGTTTAATATATATAACATGTAATATGTTATATATATATACATATACATGTGTCCTAATTGGTCAACTAATGCTGAAAGCACCAGTTCCTGTTAGATCACCGAAGTTAAGCAACGATAAGCCTGTTCAATATTTAATTGGGTGACTACTTAAGCAACAGAAAGTACTGTAAGATCCCCATTGGATTAAACATACTTTTGACCTTGTGTCACACACTGCCCGTTGCAATCGGGTTCGGTAAAGGGTGTTCCTTTGTAGTGTAATGGTTAGCAAGCTAGTGTCGCGGATGCATTACTAATAGCGAGTTCGATCCTCGCTAGATGGCCCATACTCGCATCCTTGTGTTACATGCTACTAGTGGCGAACGTTTTGGCTAAATACCTCCTAACTCAAATAAGATTCATTTTCTTATTTCTTAAAATCTGCTTTGCTTATAGTTAAGTCAGACGATGCAACGTTATTCTTAGTTTATGGAAGATTATCTAGCGCCAATTTTGCTGTGAAATTTTTTAAAGGGTTTTATGAAATATGTACAAAAAAGAGTGGTAGTCCAATAACGATGAAACAACGTCACTCATGTGAGTTATCCAAATGTATAATCCCTTTCATCCTAAACTGGGCGCTAACACCTATATCCTCTTTGGGGAGGAGGGGTCACCGTGACGTTGTGGCTAACGTTCTGGGCTGTGACATTGTAATAAGCGAGGTCAAACTCCAGTCTCGCTATTACGTTCACTTTCAGACTATTACCCTCGGGAAAGATACGAACCCTCTAATCCCTTCAAATCTGGGTTAATTAGTACTACTGCTTTTCTTCTACAAGGTTGGTTTTGGCATTAAATAACCCTTGAAATTTTATATGCCATTAAACAAAGAAAATATATCTGATCATTTATTCTGAATTATATGGTTTAGAGTAATTCTGATTTTAGTATCGCTGCTATAGGAATGGCTTTTTAAAAAAAAATTCTGCTTCGGATTTCCAATTCTAAAGACGATCATAACTTTCCATGTGCTCCAGTAATAATAGGCACAACTATCACCTGTAGATGTCATTTTTTTAATATTTCAAATTCGTTTAAAAATTCTCTGGAATCGTCCGGATAGTTTTCCAGATTTTCATTCTTTTTACAATATCATTCAAGGGTTAGCTGGAATAGCGACACCCACTACCCGACAGACTGTGACAATGTCTGGCCTCCTGGCCAGGATTTAAAGATCTGCTTAAATTTCAGAATCCATATATAATAAGGTATTCCCAAATTGGGGGGGATAGCGTCTGTATGTGTTTATATCATTGATCTGCACGGTAAAATTCCTATCGTTTACACAATTGCTAATGTATCGCCGTTCCTACCCGCTCATATGAGTTACGTGATTATTATTATTATGATTATTACTATCGAACAGCTGAAAATTATTCTCTTTGGGTTTTTTTTTTCGATTCACAAGGAGTGTGGGTTTAGCCTGGATTTTTGATTGAAACTGATTTTGTAAAAACCTGAATAATTTAAGAAATGAGGTAAAAAAAAAAATAAAGAAAATGATGAGGTCATTTCAAAATTCAAGGTGAACGGATTTCTTAGATGAACTGTTGGGATCACCCAACGGATTATTGGGACTAATGTCCTCATTTTCGTCAATAATTCGGAAAAGCATAATTGTCCAAAATAAAGATTCGTTTGAAATCAAAGAAAAATGAATAAATTGCGTTAATATTTCGACTTTTTTTTCTCATCACCATCAGTGCTGGTTCAATGATAATATCAATAAACAATGATATCTGAAGAAAAGTGTTTTCTTGTTTTAACTGAGTTGGAATGAATTAAGAATTGTTTTACCTCGGATTTGCATTCATTTTTCAGACTTCATCATCCAGGTAAGGAAGACTAAATGAAAAGATGTACAGTAGTACCTTCACTTAGCAGGGCTCCAATTTACAAGTTTTCAGAATTACGAGCTGTCTATCGGTTGGTTTTTGCTTTCTGTTGAGAGCTAATCTTTGAGATACGAGCTGGCTTCACTACAGCATTCATAGACACACTAATATTGAACATTCGGTAACGAATGCCACACAACTAACTCTTGTCAACAATGCATATATGAATATTTAATATATATAACATGTACCATATTATATATATATAGAAGAAAGTTACTTGAAAAGTAAGGGAAACTCACCATAAAGCGAGCGGGCTGTAGAATGCTCTTCATTCTAATTGCAAAGCCGACGAGAAGTTCAATTCCAGGATTCTTTTTCCTTGTTTGTTATCATGTACCATGTTATATATATATATATATACCTATGTCCTCATTAGTCAAACACTCTGAAAGCACCAATTCCTGAGCTAATATTTGAGATACGAGCTGGCTTCATGTATTTATATGTTAATAAATTCACTACAAACATTTAAGTTTCCAAAATTATTTGTACTAGCAAATATATGCACCCTCCGGGTGCAAGTATTTAAGTTTTAATGTCATGAAATATCGTATTAAATTAGAAAGTCTAATAAGAAGGCAGATAAAAAGATATGTAACAGAGTGGGGGTATAGAAAAATTGAAATGAAACTTACTCTTCCATCACTCCGTCTTTCATAGCTGAATTTTACTTATTTAACTATTTAGTTAAATTAGGAAATAAAGAATAAAAATGACAGTTATTTTTCTTGTTAATGGATTTCATTTAAGATTCATTGAAGAGATTTTTGCTTATATTCATTAAAATAAAACCAAACAATTAGAAATCAATAATACTAAGCACATATTTAATAAAATCACATTTTTAATGTCAATATGCAAATTAGCCTTCCCATTCACACTGTAAACCGCTTTTTTTGTATATATAAATACAATTGCATGTCATTTGTATGTAGATATGGACAACACTAATAAAAAGGTGAAGCAATTTTATTAATAATTGAGGTTTAAATATAAATAAAATCATGGAGAATGTGATGTAAATAACTAAGGGAATTGTGACTTGAGTAGTAATATAGTTTCGGTTACAGACAGTAAAACACACAATCTCCATTATAATAAGATGTATTCGGGTTTACATGCATATGTATAGGTATGAATAATTTGACTTTTGCGTGTGTGGTCGAGTTTTGTCTATCTTTCTCTTGCATAAAATACTTCATCTGCGTTAACGCAATTTTATGAATGTAACTAAAGGTATACGAAAATGAAACGTAAGTAAAGAGTTGCAGTTTGCCATAAGAGCAAAAGGGTCGGGAAAATCATAAAGGCGTTAGGACTTGACATTACTAGCCGATTGATCGGACGGGGGCTCTCCGACTGACCGGCTAGCCCAAGTAAGTACCAAAATGGAGTGTTTAATGCCAGGTCTTACCCCTCTGCAGAGATGCAGTTGGCGTATTCTAGAGCGCCAACCGACAGGGCTCGTTGATTCGGTGCTATACTGGGACGGCTAGTTCTCCTGGTATGTTCAAATAAGTTAGATAGGTCAATTGGTACGGACCAGATAAAAAGTTGATCACTATAGTTGACGAATCGTGTCACTGTATCAGTATTTTCGTGATACAAATGTATATACACCACTTATCGGCTTCAATTGGTATCCGGTTAGGATAAGAAAAAGATTAAAAAATGCATTCATATTTTTTCATTTTTCCCATACATGTCGACTCATAAGATTTCATTTCTAGTATGAGGGTCATACAATAAATAAGGTAAATTTTGTCTCAGGAGTTGGCAATAGGAAACACTGTTTAAAGTTGCACCTTTCCATCAAATATACGTGGGTCATACAATAAATAATGTAAATTTTCCGAAGTAGCAGAGATTAGAAAACATTGTTTGTATACAGTTGCACCTTTTTCATTACATATACTAGCAAATATATACACCCTCCGTGTGCGAATATTTACATTTTAATGTAATAAAATATTATATTAAATTAGAAAGGTTAATGAAACTGAACAAGAATGCAGATAATAAGATTAAAAACAGAGGGCGGTATAATCGAAAAATAGAACAACTGAAACTTACTCTTCCCTCACTCCCGCCTTTCATTGCTAAATTTTCCTAGTTTAACTATTTAGTTAAAATAGGAAGTAAAGAATAAAATTACAGTAATTGTTTCTTGTTAATCGATTTCTTTTAAGATTTATCATCGAGATTTTTGCTCATATTCATTAAGATAAAACCAAGTAATTAGAAATCAATAATACCAAGCATATTTATCAAAATCAAATTTTTAATATCAATATGCAAATTAGCCTTCCAGTTCCAACTGTAAATCGATATTTTTTATTGAATATATAAATACACTTGAATATTATTAGAATGTAGATAAGGATAACAGTATTAATAATATAAAACAATTTTTATTAATAATTGAGGTTCAAATAAAAAGAATATCATGGAAAATGTGACGTAAATAACTAAGGGAATTGTGACTTGAGTAGTGATATAGTTTTGATTACAGACAGACAAACACACAATATCCATTATAATAAGATAAGCTAACTTCCGTCTAAGGAGTTGGTAATAGGAAACAGTGTTTACAGTTGAATCTTTTTCAATCTCTTGCCACATTTTCTTTCGTGGGGGGGGGGGGATAAAATATTTTTTGCAATAAATTAATTTCAAACAATTGGAACAAATATTGAAAAAAAAAAGAAAAAAGTATTTTACTTTATTAAAAAATATTCCATTTATTCATTGAATGACACTTGTTACTGACTTACTTTTAAGATCTTATAATAGAGATTGTGTGCGTGTGTGTGTGTGTGTGTGTGTGTGTGTGTGTGTGTGTAAACGAAATTACGTCACTACAATAGATACATTTCCCTTAGTTATTTACGTTATATTCTTAATGGTTATTAAATAATTCATATTTAAACTTAACTAGTGTGTCATTAATTAACAGTGTCTCTATAAAGGTCTAGCTGAGATAGATTTGCCTCAAAACAGTCCATATTATTAATGTGTTTAAAATCTTTCGATGTGTTATATATCATTAAGAAATGAATGTTTACATAGTATATGGTTCGAATAATTTGCATACCGATTTTAATCATGTTTAAACCGGGTTTAATAAATAATTACTTGGCGTTATTGATGTATATTATTATTGTTTTATTCTCAAACGCATTAAAAGCAATCCTGTTTTCAGAGGAGCGATTTTGCGATGTGATGGTCCAAGCGCCTTTTTTATGCCGTCGTACATGCTTTTGATATTACTGGACTCAGCAGATGATTGAATGCTGCTGCAAAGCTGTAGCCAGTAACTGTTAGCACAGTGACGTGCAGTTTGTTGTAGCTTCATTCCTTGAAGCTCTAAGGACATGTAAAGTCTTGTCATTCGGCACAGATTTGTAATTAATGGAAGGGATTTTTTTTTCCAAGATCATCACCTGAAGGGACAGGATCACCAACACAGCAGTTCTAGAGAGAGCTCAACTCCCCAGTTTGTGTTCTCTACTGAGGTAATGTCGTCTCCGATGGCTGGGTCATGTACGTTGGATGGATGATGGACGAATCCCGAAAGACATTATTTATGCAGAGCTTACGTCTCGTAAAAGACAGATTGGTTGCACCCAGCTGCGATTCAAGGATGTCTGCAAGAATGATCTCAGGTACTTTGGCATTTCCCCTTCAAGCTAGGAAAATCTGGTTCAGGACCGCCCTCGGTGGTGGCAGAATCCCGCAGAGGACTGTTTATATCAGAAGTCACTCTGACGCAACACCATGAAGCTAAGAGGTTCAAAAGAAAGCAGCGGCAACAAAGCATCGGCACATCAACATCTTCAGGGACAGCCTTCAAAATGCGACATCTGTGGTCGAGAATGTTTTTCAAACATCGGACTTCACAGTCACAGGAGGCGATGTAACTTCAGGGGTACATAAAACTTTATATTATAGTCTTCCGAGACTGAAATGCGAATATATAAAAGTAATCCTATCAATTTTATATCGAAATCAATTAGAATAAGGTTAAAATAGGTGTAATCTTTTTTTTATATTTGTATTTGATTTCATTAGTCTTTTTTCATATAGTATTTAATGGTATTAAAACTTAAATACTTGTGCCCAGAGAGAGAATTTTCTTTCTTTTTTTCTGGCTAGTAAATAAAATAAATAACTTAAACAACTATTTTCTAAACTTTACTCTTCCGTTAAAGCTTAGGAATTACGAAGATCCGGATTTAACTCCAGTCCCCGCCAACGCCTCTCATGGGTAGCACAGCTTTGTTATCTGATCTATGTTGTAAAGTATCTGGGAGAGATGACAGTAGGTGTGGAGTTCCACCACTGCAAAAACAATCTCTCTTGTCTAGCACTAGCGTTTAGCGTCATACCCAGGACGCTAAGACCCTCATCCACTGCTTTTTAGCACATATATGATAAAGAGAATTGGGGGCTTTTCATAATGGCAATAGGGTCATAACAATCATTTAGGTGTTAGGGTTTGACGTGAGCAGCCGATTGATCGGTGGGTGGCTCTCCAATCGACCGCTCAGTCACCAAGATTCCGTCCTTAAGTCTTACGTGTCACCACTGACGACCAACAGGTGCCCCCATTGGAGGATTTTACCTCTCTGCTGAGGTGCAGTCAGATATACATCTGCCCCTGCTAACAGGGTGGCTTGGACATAGGGAAAGTTAATATTTTCCCTCTTCTGTAACATTATATTTTCTATAAACAAATCGAAATGTTAGGCGGGCCATTCAGAAAGCACCTTAAAACGGTTTGCTGGTATGTATTTATCCAACTGTTTCGTCAAAGGTAGAATGTTACTTAAGGTCTCAATTATGGGGTATCCATTCCCTCATTTTTGGGCATGCTTTTCAATCGGGGGGGGGAGGTAAATTTATTTTGTAAACACGGATTTTACCGCAACTATGGCAGTCATGTTAAGATATATTTGATCAAAATTGACCGAAAAATAGGTTTAAATATATTAAAAATAAATCACATGTAATATTATTTTGCTTTTTTTTTACTGATACTCAGCATCTTACTAATTTTCAACTTAGACAAAAATTTGACCTTGAATCGATTTGACTAATTTTAATTCGTTTTTAAAATGAAAAGTAGACGAAAATTTGGGCATACCTAGCATAAAATAATTTTTACGTTGAAAGCTACCCACAAACTCATGCGATGGACAGTGCAAAAATGCGTAGTCCTGTTCGCATTCCTCTTTTAGGGTACTCCAGACACCGGGCAATAAACCCAGACCTGTCTCTTTTAGGCAAGCAGCAGGTGCGGTCCCGAAAAACGCCCAAGCGATTTATCCAGATGATATAGCCTTAAATAAATAAAAAATGTTCCAAGGGAGGTAATTCATATGATTTTAAATCTTAATTATTTCCCTTGATAATATTGCGTAAAAATATCAATTCGAAAAGAGGCCACTACACAATTGTTAACTCAAATTATTATTAATCACACAATGTTTCTTTCAATTCCTGACCTCTGACAAAAATCTTCTTTCGAATTTTCGGTGCATTATCTACAATGTTTTTGTAGTTTAAGAATAAACAAAAATTAAATTGATAAATATAATTTATTGTCTGTATTTTTTATTATTATTCACAGGTATCAATAATATTGGTTAGAGCAGGGTGTCACCAAACTACGGCCCGGACCGGATCCGGCCCGTGAAGGCGTTCAACGGAACACGAGATGTTCTGATACCATTTGAATTTAAATATTATGTTAAACTTACTAAGTCCTCATGAACTTGAATCAACCCATCGAACGAAATTGACTGAAAAACCCTTCAATGGAATTCTCTGGATTGGATGTTACAATTCCAAACCAAACATTGACGATATAATGAAAAGCAAACTTCAGTTTCACAAATCCCACTAAACTTTCTGCTAATGTTGCGTTCTTTGATAATATTTTGAAAATAAATATGTTGGTTAAATTTATTTTTGTGTATCTTACGCTACTCGTCCATGAATATAACATGGAAATATAAATTTTTTTTTTTTTCTCTCAGAACTTTCGTTCTGGCTAGCAGGTATTGAACACAATAATAATGTGGCTTGTGCTCGTTATGTTTTCAATAATCCTACCTACGTTAGTTATTTTTTCAATTATCCGACCCACCGTGAAAAAGGTTTGGTGATTGGTTAGAGGGAGATCTCATTTTTTCCATCTTTTTCCTATGGAAAAAGCTTACGCTATGACAAAATATACGAAGGTTTACGTGTGCAAAATTTCAGTTCTGAAAGTTAAACTGTGTAAGCAAAAAACGTTAGAAATAAATAATACAAGGATATGAAACAATTGTTGCTGTCACCGGAGTGAAAATTCAATTATTTTTAAGTAAAAAGAGGAATAACGAATGTCACTGTAAATCTTCCGTAACGAAAAAGAACAATCGTTTGTAATTTTTAAATATATAAAAAAAATCGTGGAAAATATGTTGCACAAAATATCGCATTTTATTTAGTACATTTTTAGATAGACTAATCTTCATACAATGACTGCTATTTACACAGTAGCATTGCAACCAACAAAGCCTTCATCAGATGATGACTCTGAGTTCAGGCATGGTTTCGGGACCGAAGTATCATTACCACTAACCCAGAGCACCGCAGCAGTATCTCACGATACAACCAGACTTTGTCGGTTTGATGTCACAATATAGGACTGCCATATCCACGCTGATGCGGTTAGAGCTTTTACCTGGATCTTTTTTAAGTATTTCCTCTTGTCTGGTGGAGAAAGTCCAAGTTTAGACAAAAATGCCATGGTTGAGTTGGTAATAAATCCCCGGCATCCGACTTCGATGGGAAATACATTTGTTATCCATCTGTTTCTGGCGCATTGTTCACGTAGGTCTTCATATTTTATTCATATATATATTATTTCTATATAAATCTTTATTCCTGACAAAACTATTGTGTTGAACATGCCAACTTAAAGATGTTTAAAATTCAATGTTAAAATTTTAAGTGATTACAAAATATTTTTCTGCATCATGTCAAAGAAAAAATTTGTTTTCAAAACAATGAAAACAGAAAACACGCTACAAAAATTATTTTTTGAGATTAAAAAAAAATACCTTACATTTACTTGAAAATGTAAGGTATTTTTTTTAAATCTCAAAAAATAATTTTTGTAGCGTGTTTTCTGTTTTCATTGTTTTGAAAACAAATTAAAAAATATTTTTATTTTTTTAATTTGGTCTTCTGAGTTTGATTTCTCTAGAAATGTAAAAATTAGGGACTGGATTTTTTTTATTCAAATGAACAAAAGTTGCCCCCCCCCCTTACAATTATAATTGATGAAAAGAAATTTTCTTCAATGTGTTTTTAAATTCATTTTAAAATTAAGTCATTAATTAATAAAGTCCTTAAAATTTCATTAAAATTGGAGAATTCCTTGATTGGTAATTGTTTAAAAATTAAGAATTTGAAATCACAAACTTAAAGCAAATGAAATAAATATAAAACCTATATTTGATAAAAATAAAAGGGTTATTTCCTATAAGTCTAACATAAACAAAGGGGAAGCACTCTTGACTGATAAATTATTTATCTATTTCCCCCATTAAACTAACCCTAAAACCTAACCCTAAACACGTCTTCTTTTTTCCTAGTAGAACAATAAATAAATAAATGATTTATCAATCAAGAGTGGTTCCCCTTTATTTATGTTGGAATTATAGGAAATAACCAATAAAAGGATCATTAAAACAGGCCACCACTCCTCTCATTGCCAAAGAAGCAAATTCGCCGTTCGAAAAAAAAATTGCTCCGGGGGGGGGGGGCGGGTACACCCTGGAACATCCACAAAACTTTGAATTTTTATCATCTAATGGGGGGGGGTGTAAGTGGGAAATAAACGAAAATCGTAGGTGCTAAAAGATTGAAAGGAAGTCTAATGAACTTACATACTTTTGCGTATTGTTATACTTACCTAGGGTGCAGGGGCTTCGGCTTTAGGACTGGTAAGATCGAGATTAATCGCGTAATACCAGGGGTTCGTCCTGCCAGGCAACACCTGCACCCTCATCAAATCCTGGACGAAGCTGTTTTCATTTCACATCACGCTAATACTCTTGGGAAAGGTATGAATCCAGTTCTCCCTCCTGCTATTGGCAAATAGCAGGATAGACTTGGGTCTTGAACCTTGTCTAGGTAACGAGTCTAAGGAAAACTCTGAATTCAAACCTGTGAAACTCCGCTTAAGAAATTGACCTGATGCCGCATCCTGTTCGTGCAGAGGGTTTGGTAAATATATATATATATATATGGTGGGAGGTCAAGAAAATATTTACTTATCTACTATTGCGTATTGTGAGAGTTCCACGATGGTAGAAGAGTCCATTTCTTTTTCAACAATGGCCTCTGCCAAATCATTCTCTCTCTAATCTCATAAAAATTCACCAAAAACAACACACAAAAATATTTATAACAGAGCAGAAGTACTGAGGATTTCCCCCCTTGTTATTCGAAATTTGAGCAAGTGACCGACTAATTGTCTTTGCAATGAAGAAAGAAATCCCAAGTGAACCAGGTAATAAAAATTGTTAAAGTTTTAAGGAATCCTTTGATAAATGATAATCTAGGGGGAGGGGGTCATTTTACTATTGCATTATCAATGAATGTTTTTGTAGGAGATTTGTTGGTTGGTTATTTTAGGCCAAAAACTTTTTTTATTTTATTCTTGTTAGGTATTCAAGTATTTATCTTATTTTTTTTTTTTCAATCCATTTAATCCATATATGGGACCCTAACAAGTACTACCCCATCCGAGTCAGTGGACCTGGGATTAATGGCAATGAAGGGGCCCTGACCCCCCCCCCCAATTGTTACTTCTTGTAATATTCTTACCGGGTTTTTGTTTGGATTTTTCAAAATATACATTTTTTTTTTTTTTTTTTAGCCATTAGCTTTTTTTTTCTTTAACACTACTTCCTCAAAAACTATTTTTCTTTATAATTTAAAATTGTTTTACCCAAATTTCTTTGTACAAGAGTTTCAAATTTCCTATAGCTAAGACCCACAACACGTGAAAGTCCGGTTTTGGGTAGTTTTAGTAATTTGGTGCCCATTTAGTAGGATAAACAAACTCCCGCACTTTTTGATAAGGTGGGTCAGGAAATTCTTAAAATCAAACTAATCTGATAAATAGGTTTTATTTTATATAGATATTTACTCAAATCAAAGGTAAAGTCTTTTTCGTTGGTTTTTGTTTCGCGCACTGACCCCTACCAACAAGTTTTGTATATTTTATTTTATTTTATTTTCTCGGCGGCTGAAAATTAATTTTATATTTTCGGAAAATTCACTGACGTAACATATGTAAAATCAAATCGATGATTATCTAAAGTCCTCACATTTTGAAATTTAAGTCTCGTAAATAAATAAAAATATTTATTTTCAAAATTTTTCAATTGTTAGCTGATTTTTTAAGGAATGTGATACTAAAAGTTTAACTTATCTACTATATCCAATAGAGGATATTGCCGAAGTTATTGCCATTTTATTTTATTGACCCCCCCCCCTCCTACTAGACCGGAATAACACAACGTCTTAACATGAGGAACGACGCACAAACCGAAGTGCAGTGGCCAGTAAAAAAAAAAAATGTGCGTAAATCTCTTTAGCATTTCTTTTGGGGGTACCGGTCAATAAACCCGGCCCCATCCCCTTTAGACGAGGGGGGCAGATGTTGCCTGTGAATGCCCCCTGGGAATATTTTCAATAATTAAGTAAAAAAAAACAACAAAACTCTGCAGATCACTATGGCTGGTACAATTTTGCCAAAAAGGACACGTGGATGAGCAACCATTAAAACTGAGGAAAAAGAAACGGAGTCCATACATTTAAATAAAAACAAAGATTTTATTCATATACGTTCAAACGTGTTGAAATACACTTTAGTTAGTGTTTGTGCAATACTAACAAACTCTAATAATAGTCGGGTCAGAAGTTATCTGCCCGAAACCATTTTTTGTTTGGGTGAGTCACTTGCCCTTTGACCTTTGTTTCAGTTATTGTTTTAAAATAAATTAAACAGCTCGTTTTTATGAAAAGCATCCCTGGTGTGTTGCCTCGTTATTTGATTTCAATGTATCTCATGAGGAATCTGTCACGATGAGTAACTGCGCTTTCAAGAGAGAAAAAGGTATGTCTCTTTTTTTTTCTGTGGGATTAAGTTGATCAATTCCCAACAGATTTTGTTTTTTCTTTAATTAATTAGATAGCAACTTTTAAAAAGGGAAAAATACAAATTAAACTTATAACGGGAAGTTCAATATACTCATAACTAGCTAAATTAATAACGGTAATAAAACGTAATTTAAAAAAAATTACCATTTCTTGTTGTTCATTGTTTTAAGACTTAAACTATAAACAAAACGAAATGCTATTTTATTCAATCATACAGGAATCCCCAAACTGCAGTCCGGATCCGGGCCACGAAGGCATTTTATCAGACGATAATTGAATTTGTAATATTTTTTTGGTTTTGAAAATAACTGTTGGTTAAATTTGTTTTTGTGTATCACTCATCCATGAATATAACGGAAATTTTCTTGTACATCTTTTTTTTCAGAGCTTTCTTTCTGTCTTGTATTGAACATAACGTGGCTCGGGCTCATTTTTTTTCAATTATCTGACCCACCGTGAATAAAGTGATCCTGGTTTAGAGGGAGATCTCTTGTTGTATTTCTATGTTTTACATATGGAAAAGCTTACACTATGACAAAATATACTAAGGCTTACGTGTGCAAAATTTCATCTACAAAAGTTACTGCGTAAACAAAGACAAAAAAGTTTAAAATGGTTTAAGTGCTGGACATACTTTAATTTAAAGCCACTACTCCCGCTCCATTTTCTAAAATAGTTTATCATGATTTTTAATTATCAATTTTTATAGCAGCCCGCAAACTCAGAACACTAATTTATCAAAAGCTATTTTTCTTAATATATTAACATTAACATTAAAAAATTGTTTATACCGAAATTTATTTAAATGGGGGCCTTTAAGGATTGAACCCAGGTGGCCGAGCAGTCCATGACTTGCAATATTCCACTTTAGGCTTTTCTTGGGCTAGACGGGCGGTCGGATAGGCCCCCTCCGATCAATCGGCTGGCCACGTCAAGCCCTAGCGATATGATTTTCCCAACCCTATTGCCCTTATGACAAGCCTCAAACCTTTTTATCATATGGATGCTAGAAGGCGGTGGCGGAGGGTCTACATGTCCTGGGAATGACGTTAAACTCTATCTGATGGTGAGGTTCCAGTTTTGGAGGTTAGTGGATTGTGGAGCGCCCCTTCATCACCATTGCTCCCTGGTCCGCTCTGACCCGGAGTGGTAGTACCTGTTAGGGTTCCATCTATGGGTTAAATAGAAAAATGTATTTATAAAAGAATTGTATTATCCATTAAGAATGAATTTATTTCCAAACTTTATCTGCATTAAATGACCCACTGAGGCTGGAAGTGGGGTGGGCAAGAAGTTAGTCTCGCAGATCCAGTATTAATGAATAGTGAGTTATATCCACGCAGGACGCCCAATTAAAATCCTTACATGAAAATAAGACCTTGATAAAAAAAAACTTAAATAAAAAAATAAAAACTGTACAGACACTGAAAAGAAAAATCAGTTTTTTCTATTTTTAAAATATCAAATGCAAAAAAGTCCATATTGTTACTATTTGCATTTTCCTTAATTATCCTCACAAATATAAAATCTTCATTATTTTTGCTCAAAATGCAAGATCTGTTGATTGTGAATGTGTGTGTATATTTGTGTATTTATATTTACTTTGTCGTTAATTGTTCTATTTTCGTAGTTTCAGCCGCACATACATACACATATATACACACACAACTGCCCCTTTATATATGTATAGATATATTGTTTATTTTTTTTTTTATACTTGTTTGTATTTTCAGCTATTTTTGTTTTATTTGCTTTCAAGTTATTTGATTTTTTTAATATCATGATTTATACCCTTATATTTTTTTTTATCTTTTAAAGAAAATGAATAAAATTTTTAAACCTTGGAAAAAAAAAATTGGGCGTGGATTTTATTGAACTTTGGTCTTTGATAGTCTCCACCAATGTTCCTTCTCCCCTGTCGGCTGAGGCCGAAGAATAAACCGACTGCACCTCTGTAGAGGGGTAAAAATTCTCCTCGCTAATGGAACCACCTGTTGGTCGTGGGCGGGTGCCCGTGATGTTTAAGGGACATGTTGTAGAGTGGAGCGGCTAAGTAAAATTAACAGCGTTGATCCCAGGTTATACCTACCCCCTTGATTTAAAGGGGGCAGAGTTGGGTTTATTGCCCAGTGCCTTAACCCCGCCCCCCCCGCCTTGAGGGGGAATGCCGACGGGATCAACACATTTGTGCTTAGCACCCGTGAGCTTCAGCTTGTGGATGGGCCTCACATAAAAATGTCCTTGTGTCACGCTCTCATAAGTGGGATGAGAGGCAAATACCTTAAGGACGGAATCCTGGTGGCTGAGCAGTTCATGACATACAACACTCCACTTTGGCCCATACTTAGGCTGGACGAGCTGTCTGAGAGTCCGTCCCCGATGAATCGGCTGGTCACGTCAAACTCAAACCCCTATAGGATTGTCCCAATACTATTTCTCTTATGGCAACATCCAAACCTTTTTAAACCCTAGCATCTATATGATTTTCCCAACTCTATTGCCCTTATGGCAAACTCCAGCCCCTTTTCGTCATATGGGTGCTAGAAGGCGGGGACTGAGGGTCTACATGTCCTGGGAATGACGTTAAACTCTATCTGATGGCGAGATTCCATTTTTGGAGGTTTAGGTAATGTGGAGCACCCCTTCATCACCATTGCTCCCTGGTCCGCTCTGACCCGGAGTGGTAGTAACTGTTAGGGTCCCATCTATGGGTTAAATAGAAAAACATGAGTTGATAAACAAAATTTGTTATCCATTAAGAATGAATTTATTTCAAAACTTTGTCGGCATTAAATGACCCACTGAGGTTGATATGCCGTAAAACACAACAAACCAAACCTTTTTATGTGCTAGATGGCGGTAGTTGATGGTCTTAGTGTTCTGGGTATGATAAACTTTATCTAATGGTGAAGTTTCAATTCTGGAGCTCTGAGGAGTGTGGAGTACCCCTTTATCGCCATTACTCCCAGGTCAACCCTTACTCGGAGTGGTAGTACCTATTAGGGTCCAATATCTGGGTTGAATAGATTTTTTTTAAAAACGAGTATTAAAAAATGTCTAAGATTTCACCAATCTGGAATCCCTATCTCGCTCAGAACATTAACCTCTTAGAAACTGTACAGAGACGTGCAACCAAACGAATACCCTCCATTAGGCATCTGCCATATTTTGAACGTCTTGTTGCCCTGGGAATGGATTCGTTGAAACTTCAGCGTCTGGCAACTGACCTGGTGAACACTCATAAGGTCATTAATCATCTTAACAACAGCAACCTTGAGCACCTTTTTTTTTAATCTCCATGTTTCTAACACACGTGGACATGCCTACAAAGTCAGAAAACAGCATTACTCACATGACTTTCGGAAACCTTTTTTCACGCTCAGAATTGCCGAGGCATGGAATAAGCTGCCCGCGTCCGTTGTAGACTGCCGAAACACTGCATCTTTCAAAGCCTCCATGCTTCCTTTAGTCCGCCAACACTATGGCTGATGCCCCTCCCCACACACATATGCACACACGCGCACACGTACATGATTACTGTATGCTATTCATGTTCCTGACACTAATACATTATTCTGTGTACTTGACATGAGACTTTGATGAGTTGTGGTGCACCTGATCACTGTACACAATAAATTTCATTATCATTTGAGTTTGAAAAAAAAATTGAATACACAACAAGAATGAATAAAAATGTTTTCGGTATAAAATAACCCAACAAGGGTTGACATGTCGTGAAATCCAACCAAATAAATTTTACGCCTGAACTATGAATGATTAGAATTTGAAAGTAGGCTGGTAGGTGAAGCTTTGAAAAATTCGAATTAGTATTTATTGGCCACTGGAAGAAACGCTTCTTTGACTCAAACAGATTAGGGGACGAGTTGACAGATAATGAAAACTTTGGCGAATTCTTGCAGACAAATCTGACTTTTCACTTTGTATTATTTTGTTTCAGTGCTCCAGTCGTCGTTGGAGACCTATCTTCCCAAAGTTGAAGAATCGGTGCCGAAACCCTGGACATATCGAGACAAACGCCCATTTTCAATTAAGGATGATTTATTGTCTCTTCGCCACAAGAAGGAATGGTGCGACACGGCCATTAAAGTTGGTGAAGATAACACATTTGCTCACAAGTAAGTAAAATGGATAAATATATTATTTTCATGGCAAATATATGCACCCTCCAGGTGCAAGTATTTAAGTTTTAATATAATAAAATATCATTAAATTAGAAAGGCCAATGAAACTTAATAAAAATGCAGATATGATTTGGAACAGAGGGGGTATGATTGAAAAAAGAACAACTTTGAAACTAACTCTTCCATCATTTTCAATTACTCCTATTCCTAATTTAACTATTTAGTTAAAATAGGGAGTAAAGAATAATATTAGTTATTTCTTTTTGTTAAGGAATTTCTTTTAAGATATATTGAAGAGAATTTTGCTCATATTCAATAAGATAAAACTAAACAATTAGAAATCAATAATACTAAGCATATATTTATTAAAATCAAATTTTTTATGATCAATATGCAAATTAGCCTTCCCATTCACACTGTAAACCGCTGTTTTGTTGTATATATAAATACAACTGCATGTTATTTGTATGTAGATATGGTCAACAGTCTTAATGATGTAAAACAATTTTATTAATAATTGAGGTTTAAATAAAAATAAATTGATGGAGAATGTAATGTAAATAACTAAAGGGAACTGTGACTTTATAGTAATATAGTTTCGGTTACAGACAGAAAAACATACAATCTCCATTATAATAAGATGGCAAATTAGTCCAGGATATATTTAATGTAAGTATGGGATCAATGGTTATCTCCCTCTAAGCAATGAAATTTAAATTAACTAGCAAATATATGCACCCTCCGGGTGCAAGTATTTAAGTTTTAATGTAATAAAATATTGTATTAAATTAGAAAGGCTAATGAAACTAAATAAGAATACAGATAAAAAGATTTGAAACAGAGGGGGGTATAATAAAAGATTTGAAACAGGGAGTATAATAAAAAATAGAACTGAAACTTACTCTTCCATCACTCTCGTCTTTCATTGTTATTTTTTCTAATTTAAGTATTTAGTTATAAGAGGAAGTAAAGAATAAAATGACAGTTATTTTATCTTGTTAATGGATTTCATTTAAGATTTATTGAGACTTTTTCTTATATTCATTAAAATAAAACCAAACAGTTAGAAATCAATAATACTAAGCACATATTTATTAAATTCGATTTTTTAATATTAATATGCAAATTAGCCTTCCCGTTCACACTGTAAACTGCTATTTTGTTGTATATATAAATATAATTGCATGTTGTCAGTATGTAGACATAGTTAACAGTATTAATAATGTAAGACAATTTTATTAATAATTGAGGTTTAGATAAAAATAAAATCATGGAGAATGTGATGTCAATAACTAAGAGAATTGTGACTTGAGTAGGAATATAGTTTCGGTTACAGACAGAAAAACACACAATCTCCATTATAATAAGATTTGGAATTAATTTTATTTTTTAATTAGTGAAATATATCACTAATTATGACTGAGCCTATTCTAGTAGTGATCACCCCCAAGCGAAGTTTAACATGTTTTAATTCAGTTTTCCTTCTAGACTGGTTGCCTAACCAAGTTTAAAGTGCAGTCTGCTCTATTTACCCATAGCTGAAGGAGAGTAGTTGGATTCATCTTTCACAAGTAAACTGTAGCTTCGTCCAGGATTTGAAATCGGGTCGACGAGTTCATTTCCAACGACTCTAACCATTAGACTCTAACTGGACTCTAACCGTTAGACTCTAACCGTTAGACTCTATCTACTTACGTTATAGGCGAGTTTAACTACTTGGGGGCGGGAAAGATTAAACCGGGACATCTACGAAGGCCTACACGTGAAAAAATTCATGTATGAAAGTTACACTTCATACCCCCCCCCCAAAAAAAAGTGAGAAATAACAAGTACCTGAGATCTGAGACAGTCGTTGCTGTCCCCAGAATGAAAATCTGTATTCTGAAATATAAAGGGAAAACTCGCGTGTAATTAAGGCAACTCTAATCTGCCGTTAATTTAAAAGAACAATCGTTAGTAATTTTTAAATACATAAAACTCAGTCTTGGAAAATATTTTGCGCAAAATTGCGCCTTTTTAAACAGATTTTTATAAACAAATCCGGAGTTATCGTAAATTTTTTTGTGTACAATTTGACACTTTCTAGATGTTTAAAATTCACTGTTTTTTTTTTTTTTTTTTTTTTTTTTTTTGACCATAAGACCTTTAGGCACTCCCTTTTTGAACTCTATTCAAAAGGACATGTTTTTCATTTACACCGTCAATATTCGGTTGTTAGGATTAGGGGTTAGTTTTATAATTAAAAAAACTCTAAAAATCGTCTGTTAACAAACAACCGGATATTGACGGTGTAAATGAAAAAAACATGTCCTTCTGAATAGATCAAAAAGGGGTGCCTAAAGGTTATATGGTCCGACGTTTTTAGTAAATAAAAATTGAATATGGAAATATTTTCTCTTCCATCAATTAAAAAAAAAAAATCAAAACTACGAAAAAAAAAAAACTCTCTACAATTATTGAGTTTTAAGAAAATAACTTAAATTTTAAAATTTTTTTTTCGGGTGTTGAAATTTTTAAAGTGGTCTTTTGTATCGAATCTTTCTAAAAATGTCAAAATTAGGCACAGGAACTTTTATGACTAAAGGAACAATCATAATTGATAGTTTTAAAAAAAAAAATTAAAATCTATTAATTATAAAATGAAGTAATTTTGTTGAATAAAAAAAATTCTGTGTTGAGGGGGTCCACCGCAAATTGGTTAAGTTCATTTCTGTTCCCTTTTTTGTCTTTTCTCACTAGTTTCAACTAAAGTCATACGTCGTTTAGTCTCTGTCGGTGCGCATGCCACTCTGATTTTATTGTTCATCCTTAGTTTCCAGCTACTTATGGAAGTAGCCTCCCAACATCCGGGCACCTGAACCTAACCTCGAGTCCGTGCAACGCCCAAGTCTCACTTTGTTGCAGTCGAGCGGACGCGGGTACGCCCCCAACATCCGGGCACCCGAGTCAAACCTCGCATCCATGCAACGACTAAGTCTCACTTTCTTGCATTCGGGAGGACGTGGGTTCGACTCCAGCAAGCAAGACAATGTATTGCTCTTTTTCTCTCTGACCACGGCAGTTGCCTTGCATTGCTGTCTTGTTCTCCATAACAGTAATTAATGAATAAAGAGCTAGAATAACATAAAATATAACAATCCCCTGATATTTGGTAAGTTTTAAAATTAAAAGATTATATCCTTTCCCTTGGTCAAAAGTGCTTATTCCTATTATAATATATACATGTAGGTATGTGCAAAATAGGGGAAGTTAAGTCATTTTATCATCTGGAGGAAACTTACTTTTTGGGGAAAATTTCAGACGTATAAAATTTCAATAAGGTTACACTGCGCACACACGCACATTGTTTGAACAATTGTTGCTATCCACTGAGAGAAAATCCAGTAAGAAAATAACTTTTTAGTTTTTCAAATAACATTTTTCGGGTGTTGATTTTTTAAATTTATTTATTTTTATTATTTGATATTTCAAGGAATGTAAAAACCATGGACCGATTTATTTTATTCAAATAACCAAAACTTAAAACTCGCCCTTCAATCTAAATTAATAAAAGCATTTTTTATTTTTTCAATTATTACTTTTTTAAATTTATTTTTATTTTATTTTTTGTAAGCTATTCATTAGAAAATTGTCAATGAATAAAGTGTTGAAAATTACTTGTTTTAAAATAAATAAAAGAAATTACTTCTAATGATAAAAAGTGAACATATATAGTATGAACGAAGAACTTGTCAGATTTGATATTACGCTGTTCAGAAAGTTAGTATTTGAAAACGAGGGATATGCAAAAACGAGCAAATGATTTTGCCTTCTTTATACTTTTAAAACAACCCCATCTCAAGCTTTTTAGTTAAAGGGAAGCAACCAAGATAGTAAATAAAAAGTTGTCTCCCCTGAAAGTACACACCGTAAAATTTAGCACATTTTGTATTTACCACTAAGTTTAAATTAGTGTTGCAGTTCTGAATGAATTGTGGTTTAAATCAATGTTGAAGATGTTGACCTTCAGCTACCTCAGCATATTTTGGAGGCGTGATAAGCATAACGGTTATCATCGCAGAAAATTGACTTAGCGACCTGAATTCCTCTCCTGGATGAGTGTTTCACTTCATGCTGGTGCGTTTGGGAAAAGTCCGTAACATGGCGATCCTTATAACAAGTCTGGCAACCATGCAACTGGGGGGGGGGGTTCATGACTGGTGTCGGACAAACGCAAACCTAAATTACTACTAAATAAAAATTACAGAAACAAAATTAGTAAGGAATTGTTAGTAAAAAAAAAAAATTAAAAAAAAAAAAATGTTAAAAAAACCTAGGTGGAGTGGGCTATTGTCGGTATCAGTCGAACAGCGAGGAAATCTTTCCTTTTTATAAGCGCTAGAGCAGAGATTAGTTTTGCGCGTAAGGTGGAACGCCACACCTACAATCAACTTTCCACTATCGATATCGAACACGGGGCCATTGTAATTCCTTGACGGATGCTCTGACTGTGCTAAATCATTTCTTATTAATGTCCAATAATTAATTATCACCTCTATACATTAGGAAGCAGCTTACAATTGTTGAATTATTTTCATAAAATCAAATGAACAAAGAAATAATAAAAATAACCTCCTGTACTACATTTCTTTTTTATTTGTTTTTGTTTTTTGTTTTTTAATTTCATTCATTTTATTTTTTTACTTTATTTTTAACTTTATTTTTCATTTTTTTAAATCTAAATTTTTAAATTTAGATTTTTAAATTTTATTATTCAATTACTTATTCTTTTTAATATTTTAATTTTATCTATTTCTATTTTACTTATTTCTATTTTATTCAGTTCTATTTTCCTTTCATTTTTTAATTCATTTTTATTTTATTTCATTTTTAAAAAATATTAATTTTCTCGTTTATTTTTTAATTTGTTTATTCTATTTGGTTTTTAATTTCATCTTATTTGACTTCATTTATTTTATTTTAACTTTTTAAAATTTAAAATTTAATTCAATTTTTAAAAACTTTTTCAAATTTTTATTTTTTTAATTTTATTTCTATTTTCCTTTTTTTTATTCTGTTCTCTTTTTCTTTAATTTTTTTTTTTTTCATTTTTTATTTTCATTTCATTTGAAGAAAAAAGTTATTTTATTTTAATCTATTTCAGGGCAATTCTGAGTGCTGAATGTCAAATGTTCAAGGGAATGTTCCGATCCTGTTGTTTGGAAAACATTAAAAATGAAATCGATTTAAGTCATATGTTTAGTGATATCAACATGGTTGACGTATTCATTGATTATTTATATACGGGTCGCGTTTTGCTATCTGATCGCAATATCGAAGCCATCCTCGAAGCAGCCCATATGACATTAATGGAAAATCTTCAGAACCACTGTCTGCAATTTCTCTTGCACAGGCTCAACGTGGCCAACGTGATCAGCACCATGCGACTGGCAGAACGCTACGATGTTACCAAATTAATCGAAGTGTGTGATTGCTTACTGCAACGGTCTGAAGACGTACTAGTTCTAAGTCCGGAGATAGCGACGATGGAACCTGAAAATTTTCTCGCGTTTTTAAACACGGAAGTAATTTCAAGCTACAAGAAGGAAGTAAAGTCTAGTCTTGTCTTTCATTGGCTGTCTGGTGGCATCCGAAAAAGGGCGCCAAGTTTGGAGGATTGGTTGAAGAAGAATACGCTTGATAAGGAAACCATCAAGCGTCTACCGTTGTCATCCCGGAAAAAGCGGGAAATGGTCAGGTGGCTTAATGAGCGGAAAACCACTGAAAAAATACCACCCTCTGTCATAAACGAAACTTCCGCTGACCGGCTTGCATTGATTGGTAATTGGACCGTAGTTGCCCAAAGGGATTGTGGGAAGACTGGCTTCTACTGTCCGGAATTAAGAAAATGGCACGTACTCAATTTACCGGTAATCGACGGCGAATTGCTGGGTCTTTTAAATGCAGAGTATCTAGCTTATCTAGAGGTTAACATCAATGTCATAGTGTACGTCCATATTGCAAGCGGCACCATCAAACGGACTTCGATCCCCGGTGCCCGCCCGTGCGATAACTACAGAAACTGTGATGTCGGCTCGGCCCACCCGTATCATTATTTTTGCCGCGAGGGTTTTCTCTACGGGATCAACCCTATCGCGTCTTGCGAAAAGATCGTCGGCTGGGGCGTATATCGTTATTTCCTAGGGGAGGATTCCGGATGGCAGCTTCTCGGAGATACTCTCTTCTCGCGAGATTTTCACAAGAATATGCATCAGAAATCTGAAGTGATGATGTCTCCGATTTACGATTCAGCAGGCTACAACCCCCAAGAGCCAATTGTATATATCTTTCTTCAGAATATTATTAGTACCGGTACCATGTCTTTAACATTCCTGTACAATCACCAGGCGATGGAGTATCACTCATTCACAGCATGTAAGCTTCCGAACCAGACTTTGAATATATATATTCTGCCAGAAGTGATTTTTGTCGCTCGTTTCACCAGCGTAGTGGGTCTAACCGACGTGCCCCCCATTTTACACTTTACAGCCGAGGATTCTTCGAGTAAAATAAACTTTACTTACCAAAACGTTAACCCTTCACAGAATTCTTTGGAATCCCTCTCCCTGACGATTCCAAAACCCTCTCATCTGCCCCTTCGACACACGGAAATCAAATCGGCTGAAAGTCTCATCACTGGGAAGAAAACCACTCCCCTATGTCCATTTACAAACAGCAAGCAAGTCGTTATCTTTGATGGTAATGTCTACATATCAGCGCATCTTACCCCCCTCGATTACACAGTGATGGTTTATGATCTGAATAATCTCCACAAGGGCAATCTCCCCCCATTACCTTTTACCACTAGTCGGGAAGTGTATATGACCCCGATACGAACAACAAAGTCAATTTCTTCAGTGATTGCAGCCTGTGCCAAGAGTAATCCTCAAGACAGCTACAAGCAAGATTATACCGAAAGGGTTTTCATCGATTGGGTTTTTGAATTTTGGCAGGGAACCTATAAAATCGTTACGGAATACAATTCAAATAAAACGGATACATCCGATGAACTATCACAAAAAATTTCCAGCATCACGCTTTGAAATTTAGACCTAAGCAGGATCTTAACACACGTCTGTTATTACATCAACCACGAATCTTTCATAGAAAAAAATCATGATTTACATATATTATTTTTATTTCTCGGTCTGCTGTCCTCAACTTTATTGTGTTGTATAAAAACATAAGCCTTCGGACGATGTACTCTCTGGCCTTCTTCAGATATTCCTTGTCTATCTGAGCATAGTAAAGATTCAACTTTGAACTAAATTTTGAACAGTTTGACTGTTGAGCAAACAAAGGTGCTGAAGAACTCAAGATCTCATCCAAACTTTGAAAAAAATGTCTCAAGTTAAATCATTGCTATGCTTGGATAGACAAAAAAAAAACACCTGAAGAAGGTGGACTGTACAACGGTCGAAACGTATTTATATATCAAAATGATACATCTCAAGCATCATGTAAAAAAAAAAAAGATAAAAAATTATGTATATAATTAATGAAAGCCTTATTACTACAATAAACCATTTTGGGGGGAAAATGCCTTATCGACAGAACTTAGAATACGCTGGCTGTACCCCTGAAGAGCGGGGTAAGATCGCCTAAACTACATTTGAGAGTGATGCCCCACTTTTGGAAATCTGAAGAGGGTGTAGTAGCTCTTCATTGCCATTACTCCCAGGTCCACGCTGCCCATGTTTGGCTCTCATCTGTGTGTCAAATAGATATCTTTCAAAATTCGTATCTGATAGGTTAGTATAGAAAAAAGACACGGGGAATATCTGAACAAAAAGTGTAAATATAAATGTCATTCATTTAACTCTAAGAATAAAATAACCCTGTTAAAATCTTATCCAATGATCAAATACATCTGTTCGAAAAATCATTAGATAGAATATACGATACCACATAACTGTAAATAATTTTTTCTATTAAGAATAGTTAATTTATGCTGTATTAGGTTTACTAAGAATTGCTATTCGTCAGTTGAAACCATATATCAGTAAGTAAACATTACATGGAAATAATTCCTTGAAACCAATATAATTCTATGCAGGTTATTAGTGGTAGATAGGAATACGTAAAGCCATATTAGTGTCTAAATTATTTGTATTAGAGACGGATATTTGATGTCACAGAACTGTATACAAAAAGTTCTTAAGTAATTACATACATGTAGATATAAACGTAGTACTAACGCGATTCCCTTACGTCTAGGCATAAAATAACCTTAGACGTTTCGGCATGCCGTTTAAATTAACAAAACAATTATTTTGAAAAGTAATGTAGTTAATAGGGTAATAGTCAGGAGAAAAAAACCGAAGGAACGTAACGATATATATACTGGGTTGTCAGAAAGTCTTGTCACCCCCACCGAAATATAAAACTTAACGAATCAATTATACTTACATGAAATAGAACACAGTATACCATTTTGACAAAAAAAAAATAATAAAAGTTTAAAAAAATACGTAACGGGTGACAAGAATTTCGGACCGCCCCGTAGATGTATATTTTCCCTAGACTCAAATAAAGAATGTTTAAAATTGAAAATATTTTTATTCTATTTGACACAATTGCCCTCGTCATTCACCGAACTCGAGGCAACAGACGCAGACATTATTCCGACTGTCTCAATGCTCCGTTATTAAATGTTGCTTGTAGCAGCGCTCACAAAACATTGTAAAAGACATTAAACTGTATATACATGTAAAATAAAAACTATTAATTTATACAATCTACAATGAATTGTTTTTTCTTTTATTGTATGTATGTATGTATGTATGTGTATTTACCAACCCCTCCGCACGAGCAGGATGCGACACAAAGGTCAATTTCTTAAGCTGAGTTTAACAGGTTTGAATTCAGTTTTCCTTCCACTAAACTGGTTACCTAGCTAAGGTTAAAGAGCTCAGTCCGTCCCTACTATTTACCCATAGCTGGAGGGAGAATTGGATTCATACCTTTTCCAAGGTTATTAGCGCTATGTGAAATGCAAACAGGTCCGTCCAAGATTTGAACTCGCGTCGACGAGTCCATTTCCTACGATTCTAACCATTACACCACTCGCCTCCATTAATGGATGTAGGTATATGTATTACAAGAAGATCAGAAAAATTGTTTGAATTTTGTTTTGTTTTTTTTAAAAAAAACAAACTTAAATTTCTTTTAGCTACACGTGTTTAGTATTTAGAATCTTCAGACTGTTTAATTACTTTCTAGTTTATATATAACGTTTGTTCCTTAATCATCTAACCGTTATCATCTTGCAACACGCTCTACAGGGGTTGGACAAAATAATGGAAACATTTTCTATTTTGTCCAACCCCTGTAGTTAAAAATGAGATAACCCAAGATGAAATGCAATTATGCGAATTTTGATTATCTGGTGTTGCTTATCTGCCGAATTATTTCTTATGAGTTTTGTAACATCAGCTAAACGAGAGACCATTCTGTTTTTATAAGGTACCACCAATTTTACCCTGTGAAATTTACCCCCCCCCCTTACATTTAACACAATGAAACTTGCAGAAAAATTAATATTTTAATTTTTTTTCTATTCGAAAGAAAAAACATTAAACAAACTCCTGATGATTTTTTAAATTTTTTATCAGCTTAGGAAAATAATGAAAATTATGATTGAAAAACAGTTTTCATTTTTGCACTGTTAAATCAACTGAAATTTAACGTAGCTAAAAACAAGTTACGATAAGAGTTTTTTTTTTTTTTTTTTTTTTTTTTTTTTTTTCTATAAAAAATCAATTAATGGTCCGATTTTCACGAAAATTTCCATAAATGTTTACCTTTGGATGTTAATACATCTGAAATATTTTTTACAAGGTCTATCACCGCCCCCTATTTTATTTTGAGATAAAAAAAAAAATGACGCGGAAAAAAAATTGTACTTTTTTTTTCTATAAAGATAAGAGGCTGAATAACTATATCAATGAAATTGTATAACGTACCGAGCTGTGTTTTTTTTTTTTTTTTTTTTTTTTTTTTTTTTTAGGTAAAAATTAATGAAATCGGAAATAAAAAGAGCAAAAAAATGTCATAATATTAATATTTGAAAACTTTTTTTTTGCTTTTGTAATTCGTATGTACTATATTCTATTAAATTTTCAAAAAAAAAAAATCTTAAAATAATTTTTTAAGAGATTTCAATCTTTTGTGTGATTAAATTTTTTTTTTTTTTTTTTTTTTTCTGCGAAAAAAAAATCGAATTTTTCACGGATATTTAAAAATATGATTTTGAGAATTCAGGTGAACTAAAAGTTGGTCCGATCCGAGCTCGATTAATATTTTTAAAAGAATTTGTAATTTTTATTGTTGAATAGTAATGTATGGTTCTTAGAATATACGGAAGAGCAAAACTGACATTTGTTTTACAAAGAGACGAGACGCTTCTGAGTAACCGAATTTTTTTTTTTTTTTTTTTTTTTTGTCAAAAAAGTTAAATAAAATAATTTTTACGCTATTAGAATAAAAAGTAAGTATATGGAATTATTTATCAGTTTTTCTCTTAGAAAAAATATTCAAATTTTCATTTCATTACCTTTTCGATCTTAAATATTAATATTAAAACCGAAGACATTTTTTAACGTCAATTTCACTGCGAAATTTTAAGATTACATTTTTTCAAGTTTTTATTCATTTTAATAGTAAATTGTAATAAAGTTTTTAAAGATTTTATTTATTTTAATAGAAAATTTTGGCTAAAAAGTTTGTCCGTTACACCCATCCGTACTTAGATGCATAACCGTAAGAGGGTAATAAATATATATATATATATTTTTTTTTTCTGTCTAAAGTGTGGCCTGAAAATGACCCTTTCGCATGTAATACGGATAGGTTTGTTTATTTTTTAAGATAACGATGTAATTTTTCCCAATCGGATTTGATCTTTGAATTAACTATTTTTCTTTGTAACAACCCAGTACGATCTTTTTTTTTTTTTTTTTTTTTTTTTTTTTTATAAGATTTTTGATAAACAAAGTTCGGAAATATTTATTTCCATTTTATTCAAGATGGCTTAAACTGGTCAATTGGTGGTCCCTAGTTTTTATTGTATAGTAAGAAAATGGATATGATGCACATCAAAATATAACAGAGAATGGGGGAGCGCCCTCTAGCAATAACGCTAATGTCTCAATTGAACATGATGAAAAGGAAGGAAAGAAACTATGAAAGTTAAATCAAGATTATACTTTTTATGTATTGAACTCTTTTGAAATCTCTTAAGTAAACATGTTATCAAATGATCATACTGTGTTATATCCACAGGTCCTTCTTGTTTAATTATAACCTTTTCATTAGTATTACATAGCAATGATTAAATTACTAGTATTAAGTTACTTGAAGCTATAATAGTTTTAACTCTTTGCCTACTAAATTCATAATGAATTAACATCAGTTTTGTACTTTGCTTGGGTGAGGTATGCACAACGGTGGAGAGACGCTGTGAGTGGTTTAAAGTAGGCAGTTAAAAAGGATTATTAGCTATTCGAATCCATATAATTATTTAAAATGTTTCATAATCAAGGCGTGCTGACATGTATTCTATTGTCTGTCTCTCTGTCTCTGTCTCTGTCTCTCTCTCTCTCTCTCTCCTGCATACTGTGTCCTCACAGGGGGGTAGACCAATTTCAGCGAACAAGTTTCTTCAACACCAAATCTCTTCAGTGAAAGCCACCTCAGCATCAGAAGAAATTGATTACAGTTGTTCAGCTGTTTTACTGCAAGTTAGAGAGATAGATAGGAGAGAGGTCACGGCGGAGAGAGAGGTAACAGAAGAAAGCTGAGAGAGAGGCGACAGAAGATAGCCGGGATGAGAGAGAGAGAGAGAGGCGACAGAAGATAGCCGGGATGAGAGAGAGAGAGAGAGGCGACAGAAGATAGCCGGGATGAAGAGAGAGGAGAGAGAGGCGACCAGAAGATAGCCGGGATGAGAGAGAGAGAGAGAGAGAGAGAGAGGCGAGACAGAAGATAGCGGGATGAGAGAGAGAGAGAGAGAGAGAGAGAGAGGCGACAGAAGATAGAGCCGGGATGAGAGAGAGAGAGAGAGAGAGAGAGAGGCGACAGAAGATAGCCGATGAGAGAGAGAGAGAGAGAGAGAGAGAGAGAGAGAGAGAGAGAGGCGACAGAAGATAGCCGGGATGAGAGAGAGAGAGAGAGAGAGAGAGAGAGAGAGAGAGAGAGCGACAGAAGATAGCCGGGATGAGAGAGAGAGAAGAGAGAGAGAGAGAGAGAGAGAGAGGCGACAGAAGATAGCCGGGATGAGAGAGAGAGAGAGAGAGAGAGAGAGAGAGAGACGACAGAAGATAGCCGGGATGAGAGAGAGAGAGAGAGAGAGAGAGAGATAGCCGGATGAGAGAGAGAGAGAGAGGAGAAGAGAGAGAGAGAGAGAGAGAGCGACAGAAGATAGCCGGGATGAGAGAGAGAGGCGACAGATAATAGCTGAGAAACAGAAATAAGAGAGGACATTTCGAAAAATAACTAAGGAAAAAAAACCCGAACATTTTCTTGAATGTCTCAAAACTAGAAGAAAAACTTGTTTCATTTTCTCATGGCCGGAATGTCGCGGTTCCATAAAAACGAAAACGAAACTAAAGAATCCAACACCAAAATAAAAAGAAAAAAATACGTATAATAAAAGAAATAACATAAGATATAAAGAGAATAAATACGCAAGAGATTGCTCACGTGAAATAAATAACTCATACAGTGACTTAACACGTGTTTCAATCTCTTTTGTTTATATGTACGGAATATTAATTCAAAAAGTTATTTTAGATAAGATAAAGATTTGGTTGTAATTATTTCAACAAACAAAAAATTAAACAGATTTTTAAACAAAAGCATTGTGTGAAAATAAATATTTTAATTAAAATTACACATACTGTTTTTTATATGGAAATACATGAATCTTAATAAACCACTTAAAATTGTCTGAAATACAAAATTAAGGTAACCTAATTTAATAGATATATACAAAAGTTTGCAAATACTCTGCCCCATTGCTATTGACATATTCTAATAAAATCTTTAGAATTCTTTCATCTATCTTTATGCTGCCCCCACACACATATATATACATACATATAACACACATGCACACACACACACACACACACACACACACATATATATATTATTATATATATATATATATATATATATTATATATATATAACCATGGTTGATTTCCCTCGCCTCAGTTAGCCATGGACTCTGTGAACAAGGTCGTTAAGATATATATATATATATAATATAATATATATATATATATATATATATAGATTATAATGGGATAAGCACTTCGGTAGACTAATCCAGGGATTCCATCCAAATGTAAAAAAATTGGCCAGGAAGCTCGAAAAGATTGGTAATAAAATTGTTGAACAGAAGACATGCCTTTTGTTTAATTCTATATGTATAAATGAAAGAATGCTGCCCAAATACACACACATGCATTATACACAAACACACACACACATACATACATATATGTATATATATATCTTATTATAATGGAGATTGTGTGTTTTTCAGTCTGTAACCGAAACTATATTACTACTCAAGTCACAATTCCCTTAGCTATTTACGCTACATTCTTCCTGATTTTATTTTTATTTAAACCTCAATTATTAATAAAATTGTTTAACATTGTTAATACTGTTGACCATATCTACATAGTATTTACCGCGTACCCCACTTGTACGGGTCAGGCACAAAGTCCCTATTAACGTGGGACCACCCACAAGCCGAAGCTCATGGAGTGGCAGGTGAAAAATTGCGTCGATCCCGTCGGCATTCCCCCTTAAGGGGGGCGCCTCAGGCACTGGGCAATAAACCCAGCCCTGTCCCTTTAAATCGAAGGGCAGGTGTTGCCTGGGGGGATGGCCCCCTGGGATCGACGCCTTTAATTATATCAATGGTCCAGAGGCCGAAGCCACTGTTGACCATATCTACATACTAATAACATGCAATTGTATTTATATATACAACAAAATAGCGGTTTACAGTGTGAACAGGAAAGCTAATTTGCATATTGATTTCAAAAATTTGATTTTAATAAATATGTGCTTGGTATTATTGATTTCTAATTGTTTGGATTTATCTTAATGAATATGAGCAAAAATCTCTGAATAAATCTGTCAAAAAATCCATTAGCAAGAAAAAATAACTGTGAATTTATTCTTTACTTCCTATTTTAACTAAATAGTTAAATTAGGAAAATTTTAGCAATGAAAGACGGGAATGATGGAAGTGTATGTTTCATTATTTATATCTTTCGATTATACCCCCCTCTGTTCAAATCTTTTATCTGCATTCTTATTTAGTTTCATTGGCTTTCTAATTTAATATAATATTTCATTAAATTAAATACTTGCACCCGGAGGGTCATATATTTGCTAGATATATAACCATGGTTGATTTTCACTCGCCTCAGTTATGCCATGGACTCTATGTGACACAAGGTCGTAAGTATGGGACACCCAGTGATGACTGAACTCGCTTTTCAGTACTAACGGATTACGAGACTATCTTGCTAGCTATTATACCACGATGGGACGTTCTGATTATTAATATGTATGGTAGTTTTATTAATCGGTATGTCACGTCGTGGTGTAATGGTTAGCAAGCTATTCTTGCAGATCCGTTACTACTGAAAAGCGAGTTTAATCCTCGCTGAGTGACAACTACTTCTTTTGTCAAATTCTATCCGTAGGGTAAATATTATTTTAGGCATCCCGTCGTGGTGCAATGGTTAGCAACCTAGTATCGCAGATCCATTGCTAGTGAATAGCAAGTTCAACCTTCACTGGATATCCTATACTTGTAACATTGTGTTAAAACCTACTCGTGATGTAGGGGTTGAGTAATCATTTTTTTTAGCTGCTACTTGAGAGTATTTTCCTGACCTCCAACCTGGCTGGATTGACACGAGTACTTTTTACGGTGGGTAGCCGCGCGCATGCCGAAGCTTATGCAGTGGCCAGTGCAAAAAGTGCGTGATTCCTTCGGAATTCCGATTTTGGGGCACCTCAGTCACTGGGCAGTAAACCCGGTCTGGCCGGCTACTTTTCGACTTTGCTTGGGTGTGTGTGTGGCCCCCCTGGGATTCACGCTAATATATTTCCGGTCGAGAGGCCGAAGCCATTGGATACAGGTGCCCAGAAACCAGGTAAGTAGATATTTTCTGACCTCAGATGATTATTGTGCGGGCCACGCACAAACCGAAGCTCCTGCAGGGGTCAGCGTAAAAATTGCGTGTATCCCGTCGGCATTCCACTTTTGAGGCACCTCAGGCACCGGACAATAAAGCCTTGTCAATATTAAATGATGTAGCAGCCGATGCCTGGGTAAGGTCCCTTGGGATTCACGCTATTATCATATATTTTACCGGTCCAGAGGCCGAAGCTGCTGGGCACAGGGCCCGAAAGCCAAGTAGTTATTTAGCACGAATCCCACATGCGGTTGAACACAAGGTCCTATTAATGTGTCGCCCTGTCGGCTGGGGCGTTAGAATGCATCGACTGCACCTCTGCAGAGAGGTAAGAATCACCCAATGGGGCTACCTGTTGGCCGTGGGTGGCGACCCGTGATACTTAAGGATGGAGTCCAGGTGTATGAGCAGTCAATGACATGCAACACTCCACTTAGAACCTTAGGCTAGACGGGCGGTCGGAGAGGCCCCCTCCGATCAATCGGCTGGTCACGTCAAGCCCTAGCACCTATATGATTTTCCCAACCCTATTGCCCTTATGGCAAGCCCCAACCCTTTTTATCACATGGGTGCTAGAAGCCGGTGGCTGCGGGTCTACATGTCCTGGGAATGACGTTAAACTCTATCTGAGGGTGAGGTTCCAGTTTTGTAGGTTTGGGGAATGTGGAGCACCCCTTCATCACCATTGCTCCCTGGTCCACTCTGACCCGGAGTGGTAGTACCAGTTAGAGTCCCATCTATGGGTTAAATAGAAAAATGTATCTATAAAAAAATTGTATTATCCATTAATAATTGATTTATTTCAAAACTTTATCGGCATTAAATGACCCACTGAGGTTGATATGCCAAACCAAACCTATTAATGTGGGACCACCTACTAACCGAAGCACAAAAATGCGTGGGTCTCCTCGAAATTCCTCCTCAAGGGGGTCCCTCAGACACTGGACAATAAACCCAGCCCTACCCCTTTAAATCAAGGGTGTACCCTGGGTGGGGATGACCTGCTGGGATCACGCTTTACCGATCCAGAGGCCGAAGTCACTGTATACAGGCCCGAAGGTCATGTATGTATACTGCTACGAGAGAGTATCTTCAGCGGGTTATTTCCTATAAGTCTAACATGATCAAAGGGAACCACTCTTGACTGATAAATTATCTATTCATTTTCCCATTAAACTAACCCCAAACCTAAACCCTAACCCTAAACCAACATAACCCTAACCCTAAAGCGTCTTCTTTTTTCCTAGTAGATTAATAAATAAATAAATAAATAATTTATCAGTCAAGAGTGGTTTCCCTTTGATCATGTTAGACTTATAGGAAATAACTCTTTAGTGTGTCTGATTATTCTTAGCTCTTAGTACACTGGTGCCTTCGTCTGTCTGTGTCTATCAAAGATCGTAGATTTTTTTAATATCTTTCTTTGTTATGTAACATAAGCTGCATCTGTGGGAGTTGCTAAGCGCAGTACATCTTTCGTTTCGCTGATTTCAGGTGGTAAAAATCTGCATGCACATGTGCATTTAATGCAGCTGTTGCCCAAAATACCAATGATAACATCAGCAGGTAAAATTTCTGCTGCGCGACCTTCATCAATTATTTCACGGTCGTCTGTCTGGATGTATATCATCATCATCATCATCATCAGGTCGCGCTGACAGCATGAACTTTTAGATTAGTTTGTTTTGTTTTACGGCATATCAACTTCAGTGGGTCATTTGATGCCGATAAATTTTTGAAATAAAATTAATTCTTAATGGATACACAATTTTTTTTAATAAATATATTTTTCTATTTAACCCATAGATGGGACCCTAACAGGTACTACCACTCCGGGTCAGAGTGTACCAGGGAGCAATGGTGATGAAGGGGTGCTTCACATTCCCCAAACCTCCAAAACTGGAACTTCAACATCAGATAGAGTTTAACGTCTTTCCCAGGACATGTAGACCCGCAGCCACCGCCTTCTAGCACCCATATGATAAAAAGGGTTGGGGCTTACCATAAGGGCAATAGGGTTGGGAAAATCATATAGGTGCTAGGGCTTGACGTGACCAGCCGATTGATAGGAGGGGGCATCACCGACCGCCCGTCTAACCTAAGAACGGTTCTAAGAGGAGTGTTGCAGGTCATGGACTGCTCATCCACCAAGACTCCGTCCTTAAGCATCACTGGTCGCCACTCACGGCCAACAGGTGGCCCCATTTGGGGAGTCTTGCATTCTAACACCCCAGTTTACAGGCGGATAAATTTTTGGAGGTGTGTGGTGTATTGGTTATTATCGTAGGAAGCGAGACGGATTCAAATCCAGGACGTGTCTGTTTGTATTTATCATAGCGCTAATACCCTTGGGAAAGGTACGAATCCAACTATTCTCTCTCCAGCTATGGGTAAAAGCATATGAGTACTAGCATAAAAGCTGCTTAATCGGAAAGCAATTAAGTTATCTACGGCGGAGGGCTTTTTTATTGGGCCTTTGGTCCACAATGACACTTTCGTACTGGGTATGACGTTAAAACTTGGTATGGCAACTCATCTAATGGTGAATATGGAGTACACCTTCATCACCATTACTCCCAGTTCCACTCTGACTCGGACTGGTAATAGCTGTTTTGGTTCAATCTATGGGTAAAATAGAAAAAGAATGAGTTTGAAAAAAATTGAATACCCATCAAGAATGAATAAAACAAAACGTTATCGGCATAAAATAACCCAACAAGGATTGACACGTCGCAAAATTCAACCAACGATGACACTTAATCTAAAGATAATTTTATGTTCATAGGTCCTTACATTCCGTACAAACAATTATTTCTAGTGAATTTCGCTGGATTTCGCAATTAATTTTGATAATTTACCAAATTGATTTCCAAACTATAAATCATTTGTTATCTACGAAAAAAAACAAAAAAAAAAAATCAAACACGGAAAAAATCACCGAAAACAATCACAGTAATTAAAATTTGGGAATCCAAAATTATCAAGATAGATCTGGATTCGACCCGGAATGTTTTTTTTTTAATTTGGTATGATATATTGAGCTATGGCCTCATGGAAAAAAGTTGAAAAAATATGACACACTGGCAAATTGGCATTTGCATTTGTCATTAGAGATATAGTTGTTTACTAAGCTTAGCTTCGATGTGGCACAAGGCCAGAAGTATGGGGCGCTCAATGAGATTCGAACCCACTAACAATGGTCTGCAAATCTAGCTCGATAACCATTACAACCCGTGAGGTACCCTATCATTAGAGATATATACCACCGAAACTAGTAACTGTGTTTGGGTGTTAGTGGGGTTAATATACTCACTTCATCATTAGGCAGCTTCTCTAGACACAGGTTAAGTAACAGGATGTCGCCCATAGAATTTGTTTCAAAGAGGCTCTTCATGTATCGAAATAGCTATGATGGTGACCTGTTGCCGATTTTTAAGTTCGTAAAAAAAGTCACGTTGCCGAGTCAACTTCAAGGTGGCGTGATGAACCACACGGTCCAGATAAGTATGGAGCCACCAGCGAGGATCGAACTCACTATCCAGTGGATTTGCAAGATAAATTGATAAACATTACACCACACTACAGTGAGTGTGGTTTAAAATGTCTATGTCAAGCTGTAACAATTTTTACCTGTGTTGAATAGCCCTTATATACTTCTCTATGGGGCAGCTCATGTGTTGTGATGGCTAACACACTAGATTTACCGACTATTGTTAGTGAGTTTGATTCCCATTGGGCGCCCTATACTTCTGGCCTTGTACCACATCTAAGATAAGCATGGTTGATAACTATATTCAGGGTACCTTACATGGAGTAATGGTTTAGCGAGCTAGATTTGCAGACTATTGTAAGTTCGATTCTCATTGGGTGCCCCATACTTCTCGCCTTGTGCCACATCTAAGCGAAGCTTAGTAAATAACTATATTTAGGGTACCTCCCGTGGTATAATGGTTAACCAGCTAGATTTGCAGACTATTGTTAGTGAGTTCGATTGAGTAATTGCGAAGAAGGGATACTCCACATTCCCCAGAATTGAAACATCACCGCTAGATTCTGTTTAACGTCATACTCAGGATACTGCAACCCTCAGCCACCGCCTTCCATCCCATATGATAAAAAGGTTGGGGATTTTCCATAATTGCAACACAGTCAGGACAATCATATAGGTGCTAGGACTAGACGAGACCAGCCAATTGATCAGAAGAGCATCTCAAAGAGCCCAGCTAACCCAAGTAAGGGACAAAGTGGAGTATTGCATATCAAGGGCTGCTTATTCACCAGAATTCCGTCCATAAGCATCACTGGTCGTCACCCACAGTCAAGAGATAGCCCCCATCAGGGGGGTCTTACCACTCTGCAGAGGTACAGTCAACGTATTCTGCAGCTCCGACTGGCAAGGCAGCTAAAGGTTTTTCATGAATTGATGTCTTTAATTGATCCAGTTGAGAATAATATTGTTTGTTTCTTCAGAGGTTGTTCATAGTAGATTAGACATTTACCCAACCCATTCAACACGGGTTGGATGTGACACAAGGCCAATTCTAACCGAGCTGAAAACAAATTTTAGTGGGGGAGGGGGCGGAGAAAACCATGGTTTCCAAATGGAATTCGGTGCATTTATCTATTGCATCAAATGGTTGTTATTTGCAGATGAGCATCTTACAGTTTAACCTTCCTAGAAACACCAAAAGTTTATTCAATACTTATTATTTTGCTTCGTTTCAATTAAACAGAAAATTGCAAAGCTCTGATCTTATTATGACAACGAGTCTAGAAGGAAAACTCTGATTTCAAAGCTGTTAAACTCCTCTTAAAATTAACCACTTAAATATACGTATCCTATATGTACGTTTCCTATATATATATATATATTTACCAACACCATCCACACGAGCAGGATGCGACACAAGATCAATTTCTTAATCGGAGTTTAACAGGTTTGAATTCTGAGATTTCCTTCTTCTAGATTGATTACTATATCGAGGTAAAAGAGTCCAGTCTGTCTTACTATTTCCCAATAGCGGGAGAAAAGATAGATCCATACTTTTTGAAAATGTATTAGCACTATGTAAAATGCGATCAGTCTCGTCCAGGATTTGAACTTGTGTCCCCATGTCTATTTTTACGGTAACCATTACCCGACGACCACCATCATACAATAAAACAATACAATATGTGATGATCACTTCCGCCGGTGTCTTTGGGGACAATGTCCATCGGAATAAAATCCAGGATATTACAGATACTACTCAATAATAAAGGAGAATAAAACATTAAAACAACTCATTGAAGAGAAGGAAGGTTTTTCTTTACCAAAACAAAACCAAAGAAAATCTTTTCCCAGGGGCGTACACTGTACTTGTAAAACATCTAATAACCCCGTGGTCAAACAACATCAATTATATATTTAAAAAAAAGGAAATATATATATATAAACAGGTTAAGTCACATAAAATATATTGCGAACAGATTCAAAAGAAAAAAGAATATATATATATATATATATATATATATATATATATATATATAATTATTATTTTAGTTTGCCAAGATAAAGTAAGACTTGTCGGCTTTGGGCAGCTCTTGTGTAGAGAGGGGCAAACAGGTACGTTAATCAAGCTAGTCTGGTTTCGCCCACAAGCCCTAAATCTTAAACAGAGCTGGAAACTATAATTTCTCTCTCTCTCTCTCTCTCTCTCTCTCTCTCTCTCTCTCTCTCTCTCTCTCACACACACACACACACACACACGCAAACTCACATACACATACACACTTGGTTTTGGTCTGTCGCCGCGATTACTGCCTTCAAAAGGTCTTAAGGATCGGCTCTTTTTTATTTTATTCTATTTCATTTTATTTTAAGGATTTTTTTATTTGTCTATTTTTGTGTTGGTTTTCATAGCTGAACGATGTGTCGGTCGTCCGTATTGTTGAATGTGGGGCCACCAAGTGTGACAGCTGTCACACGTTCCTTCACACCGTTTTGACGGCTCCCCAGGAGAGCCTCAGGAGTCAGAATGGGAGATTGGCAGGTAGCAGAGCCAGATGGCCCGGGGGGGTTGGAGATGATGTTGGACCATATATATATATATATATATATATATATATATATATGAAATGTAATCGTGGAATGATTTTTTTAATTTTCTTTGCTGAAATGATAAAAAGAAGAAAAAATACCATTGAAATGTTCCTAAAAAATTACTGAAATATTTTCTAAATGAAATCTATCTATGTCTGTTAGTCAGTTTATCTATCTATCTATCTATCTATCTATCTACACACACACACACACACACACACACACACACACATATATATATATATATATATATATATATATATATATATAAAAGTTAAACCTAATGAGTCAGATATACCTACTAAAGTTTCGTTTAGTGCTCTTCAGGGCAAATAGTCAGATCTTTGCCCTGAAGAGCACAAAGCGAAACTTTTAGTAGGTATATCTGACTCATTAGGTTTAACTTTATTATTTGCTCTACTTAGGTATTGAGCACTTTTTACTTTTTAGCTTTAGATAATCCTGGCGGTTTATATATATATATATATATATATATATATATATATATGTTTTTTTCTCTTTTGGCCAATTATTATAGTATCAACTGATTATTTTCGGTTGGTACGACTATCTTGGTCTTTTCTTTTTTTCAAATTTATTTTCCCCCCAGGTGATGTTTGGTAGTATATTTTTACAATCAAATTATTTGCCGGTTTTTTCCTGACCGCAAGCGTTTATCAACAAGTTTGGTATATTAAATTATATTATATATATATATATATATATATATATATATATATATATATATATATATATATGTGTGTGTATAAAGTTGTTGTTCCTGTCTGTATGTTTGTTTCACAATCTCCCCTAGGATTTAGAGACAGACCATCATAACAATATATATTCTAAAACTACGTTATCCTTGCTACTTGGATACGTATATTTCATTTTAATCAAAAGTTGACCCTAGGAACACAAACCCTCGCTGAAATGTTTCCCTTCGGTTTATATGAAATTCAAAACATGGGTAAATGGCGAGATATAATGCTTATCTAATGAATCTTAGCAAATTTCAATAATATCAAGACATCTTCATGGGCATTAACGTGATGGGCGCACAAACCGAAGCTCATTCAGTGGCCAATGTAAAAGTTGTATGAATCCCTTCGGCATTTCACTTTTGAGGCACCTCAGGCACAGAACAATAAACCCGGCCCTTTTTTAAACGAGGGGACAGGTGTTGCCTGGGAGATGGTTCCTGCGATTCGCGCTGATTTATTATACATCTTATCCGAAGGCCGTGTTCACTACAGTTATCTACAGACACGTATTTCGAAGTTTACTTCTCATCAGTGCGGCTCGACTTTTTAACAGCTACCTCTAGCCGGGATCGAAACCCGACAGAATTTTCGTCTGCCAAGTTCCTTACCCTTGCGGCTATCAGCGGCCGTCAGTCTAAGGTGAACATACTTTACGGCGGTATGTTTTTACAATCAATCACCAGAGAACTAAACAAATGTTTGGTACAACTAAAACAATAAAGGGAGTTAAGTAGAAGAATCATACTTGATAAAAAACCTGATCAACTACCAGTGAGAGAAAAAGATTTCGAGGAAATTTAAGGGCCCTTTCGACCGGTCAGTAAGTATACAATTTAAGCAAAAGAGCTAATAAAAGGTGATATTAGAGAAGAGGGGAAAGAATAAAAAATAAAACATGAATTATTACCCATCTAAGATATTTCAGGTTCGATATATATATATATATATATATATATATATATATATATATATATATATATATATATGTATGAGAAGTAAATACACAAGCGATGTGTTTTGATATGGCTTTTTTTTAGCCAACAATTTTTGGGAAAATATGTGCTTAATTGAATTTATTGATTAATTAATTTTGAAAGTTAATTAATTAATGATTAATAAATTAGGCGGGCATACCTGTTCAAATGTAAGGCTAAACAAATCGAGAAAAATCAATCTCTGTATGCACATTTCGGCCTATTAGACCTCATCAGCAGAGCTATAGATAGGAAGACCGCCTTGTGCGTGATTCGAACCCTGACTGTCAAGCTGCGAGGACCGTAACCTCTACACCAACCGGACTTTCTTAGATTTTTCGTTTTGTTTAGAAGTAGGTTTTTATTCCTCTTATAGTGACTTTTTCTACACGACAGTATGAGAAGTAAATACACAAGCGATGTGTTTTGATATAGCTATTTTTTAAATATATATATATATATATATATATATATATATATAAGTGGAGAAAGGTAGACAAACACGGGATGTTATGGAAACTGTATATATATATATATATATATGTATATATATATATATAATGTGTGAAAACTATCTGTTTGAGCATAGAATGTTTGATAATCACGAATCAAATGCGTTGTCCAGTATACGCTGTCCAGATGAACGCTGATAAATCCCCTAAACGCCTTGCTAATAGACAATTTCCTCAACATGATCACAGAAAAGTTTAAAAGGATTGTCTTGGATAAATCTTTGATGTCTTTGAAAATTGATGCTAAAGAATGGGAAGGAAAAATATTGGATAGAATAATTAATTGGCGCCGAATAATTAAAAGAGATCGAAAAGAGGAAGATACGTAGACGTAAATATTTTTGGATTATTTGGATTATTCGGACTATTTCCTTCATCTTTATTGTTATCTACACAACGTTTCTGTGGATGTGCCCACTGGCCTTCTTCAGGTATTTCTTGTCGGATTAATCCAAATAATCCAAATATTCAAGACTCATCTAAAAAATTCAGAGTATTGTAAATGTATAAGTATTGATTTTCCTGACCCCCCCCCGGGCGGATTGACATGAGATCTGTTTACTTTTGGGAGCCAAGAATAAACTGAAGCCTATGCTGTGGCCAGTGGGAAAAGTGCCTGATCACTTCGGTATTCCCTTTTTTGGGGCACCTCGGGCACTGGGAAATAAACCGGACCCTGTCCCTTTTAGATAAGGAAGCAGGTGCTGCCTTGGGAGACGGTCTCCTGGGGCCACACTATTAATTCTACCATCACTTACAGGCTCAGATGCCGAAACTCCTGAATAAAGGAATCTATACTTATGCACACACACACACACACACACACACACACATATATATATATATATATATGATGAATAATGTGTGACTGCAT
>CM042159.1:2254055-2259055 GCA_023376005.1 Doryteuthis pealeii | reverse complement strand
AAAAAAGATGTATTTTTTCCCCTAAATTGTTAGATTATTTTCTAAAGAGCTTTATATATTGTCTACTATTTTTTTTCTTTTTCATGGATTTTTAAAAATTTATAAAATGTAAAATAAATATTTTGTTTAGTGTCTATCAAAATCGTATTTATTTAATCAAAGAAAATATTGTATAAAAATGTCTAGCTAAAAATAATGACAATAGAATTCGGTATTTATTTTTAAAAATTTTTGAAAATAACGTTTGAATTAAAAATTGTCGTCGTTGTTGTTGTTGCGGCGCTGGGTTGTTGAGGTACATAAGTTAAATCGTGAGGCAACAAGGAAATGCTAAATTAGTAATTTCTTTTTGCTTCAGAAAAAAAAAATATATACGTACGATCCTCCATACAAAAAAATAGTGCGCACGTCAAGATGCGATAACTATGTCAACAAAGATTAAGAATTTACGGAAATTCAGGGGAAATTAGTTTAAAAGGCACAAATTTAGGTTTTATGTAACAGAAATTTGTTATTTTTTCTTTTTTTAACACATGAACTTGGAATTGTTCTTTATATTAAATTTAAAAGAAAACATTAAAAAGTTAATTCTTCACTTTTATTGAGGTTTTAAAATATTTTTTAACAAATCACGCTCTTTTTCGAAACCCGTATTTTGAGTATACCTACTTAACAATTATGGTCCTTAATTATACATGGTACAGAAATGTAACTTCACAATTGAATTAAACATATCACAATCATTTTAATCATATATACCCTTCATAGTTAATTGCAAAGCCAAGGATTTAAGAGCCACTGTATTAACAAAGTTCACAGTTATTTTAAACAGATATAGACTTCATACTTAGTTGCAATATATATATATTTAAGAACTAATGTATTAATAAAGTTCCCAATCATTTTAAATAGGTAAACTCTCCGTATCTAATTGAAATATCAATATCTTAATAGCTAATGTATTAATGTGGTTTATTTTTTAATCCGGTAAACCGTTCATACATAGTTGCAATATCAGTATTCCATGAGTTAATATATTAATAAAGTTTTCAATCATTTTAAAGAAGTAGACAATTTATATTAAGTTGCAATGTCAACTTATTAAGTTGCAATGCATTAACAAAGTTCTCAATCATTTTAAACAGGTAAATACTTCTCACCCTTAATGCTTCCCGAGCCAGTATTAGATATGAGGGGTTACTGAATGGTTCTTGGCCTAACCAACAACTATGAAGTGCAAATGCTATTCCATATCTTCCTCATACAGTTCAATATACTTTGCACATTGATTCTAAAGTTTTCCAGGAGATCTTCTTCATGGGGTAGTGGTTAACGTGCGGACTGTGACATAGTAGTAAGTGAACTCAAACTCCAGTCACACAATTACATTCACTTTTGGACTAATACTCTTGGGAAAGGTATAAACCCCCTAATCCTCCAGCTATGGGTTAAATAGTACCGCTATTGTTCTTTTGTAAGGATGGATTTGGCATTACATAACCTATGAAGATTGATATGTCATTAAACAAAGAAACCATACCAAACCTTGTCTTTCACCCTCAAAATCACCTTTCAAAATCATCTGAAACATTATGTCAAACCGATCTATTTGACCTATAGGTAAGACGCTAGGTAATTGCATTCATATTTATATATTTCGTGTACTTATTTCTATTTTGTGTAGTTGTTTTGTTTTGTTTGTTTTGTTTTTTTATAGTTGCATTTTTTATTTTTTTACATACGATTCTGTTGAGATTTCTAAATATCTATTTGACGCATAAATGGGAACCAAACAGGTACTACCACTCCGGATCAGAGTGGACTTGGGAGTAATGGCCTGTTGAGATTTCTAAAAAAAACCCTTTGATCCATAGACGAGACCCAGACAAATACTACCACTCCGGATCAGAGTTGACCTGGGAGTACTCAGTCGGTAGAACGTTCGGCTAGAAACCGCATTGTTCCTAGTTCGATACCGGCCCTCGCCAACTCAGCGTATGAGTAGCACGGGGATCTGTGCAGTAAAGTAAGGAGCTGATGGTCGGTGTGGCGCTCCACCTCAGATGCCAGAACGAATCTCCTTGGTCTAGCACTAGTGAAAAGGGGATAGACTCCCTCGCTGATTGGCTTATACCGACTTTAGGCTGCCCGATGACTACTAATAGTATGTTCAGATTTCTAAATATCTATTTGACCTATAGAAGGGACCCAAACAGATACTACCACTCCGGATCAGAGTGGACCTGGGAGCAATGGCCGGTTGAGATTTCTAGTTATACTTCTGACACATAGATGGGACCCAAGCTTATACTACCTCGGAGTTGACCTGGGAGTAATGGCAATAAATAAGTTACTCTCAAAAGCCCCAGATCTTGAGCATTACCACCGGATGGAGTTTACTACCATACACAGGAAACTTGATGTGAGGCTCTTACCCCACTCTAAAGGGGACGCAGTCGGCAGGGTAGGTGCATTTGCTGGTCTTCGTCTTCTTGTAGCCTGTCAGAAATGATAACAGCGACGGGATCCGCATTAAAATTTACGATTATCTTAAAACTGCTTTTCATCTCCAGAGACATGGCTTCCTTAAACACCATTTAGTGTAATGCGTTTTTGTAGATGACGACTAACATAAGATTCTACTTAGCTATAATCTTTTTATTACAGCTGGTGAAGTTAAAAGGCAACTCGGGAGGGAGAGTTGAGTGGTTGAGGCAGTTGTGATTTTACAATTAGTGCCAATGGCGACAGTTCAAATCCTGATCAAATCAGGGTTTTAAATTCTAAAATTCAATACAGAAAGAATGTAAAGAGAGTTCGTATATCTCCTTACACAATATTACATCTTGTGCCATGTATATATTGTGCATATAAATTGTATGTATATATATACATATATTGTGAGTATATATATATATATATATATATATATATATATATATATATAATATATATATACATATATATATACGATATATATATATATATATATATATATATATATATATATATATATATATATATATATCGTATATATATATACTGTATATATATTGTGTGCATACATTTATACATACATATTGTATGTATGTGTACATACATGTATATATATATATATATATATATATATATATATATATCATATCATATCATATCATATCATATCATATATATACATATTGTGCATATATTTTAAAAACAAAATCAAAACAATTGTAAAAGGCATTTTATAAACATTAGTCTTTTTCAGAGAACATTTTTATTGAATGAAGAAAGGGAAATCTAAGGCTTACGTTCATATCACGTTATAATGTGTATATATATTTTATGCATATACATATATTGTATACATATTGTAAATAGACATATTGTATGTACATATATATTGTGTATAAATATATATATATATATCTATGTATATATATACATATATATATACATTGCATGTATGTACATATATATATACATTGCATGTATATATATATACATTGCATGTATATATATATATATATATTATATATATATATATATATATATATACATTGCATGCATATATATATACATTGCATATATATATATATATATATATATATATATATATATATATATATATATATATATATATATATTTAGCTGGGAAAAATTATACCATTAAATCAGCTGTTTAATCTTGTTTGTTTCATATGTATTTATAATGTTGTGCTATTAAGAAAGTACGTTTTGTGTCTAATTTCTGATTGTTTTGTTTATTGATAAAAAAAATATACATACAATATATATATAGGGTCTCTCTCTCTCTCTCCTTGTCAATATTTATAATATGTCTAGACTATGTACTCCGAACATCATTAGATATCATAAAAGAAAAAGGTATTACATTAAGAAAGGCAAGAAGTAGGAGATACCCTGCACAAACAGTCACAGATGCAGACTACGCGGATGACCTGGCACTTTTTGCAGATACACCGGCACAGGCTGAGTCACTGCTACATAGCCTGGAGGAGGCAGCAAAAAACATCGGCCTCTTTGTGAACTCCGATAAAACAGAGTTCATGAGCTTAAAAAAGAAAGGAGATATCTTCACACTAGACGGTAAGCCCCTTAAGCCTGTAGAACGATTCACATACATAGGTAGTAATATCTCATCCACAGATGACGATATTAATGCACAAATAGGAAAGGCATGGCTGGCTACAAACAAACTGTCAGGCATATGGAAATCTGATCTTACTGACAAGCTGAAGCGACATTTCTTCCAGGCTGTAGTCATATCAGTACTTCTGTATGGCTGCACCGCCTGGACCCTGACGAGGCACCTTGAGAGTAAGCTAGATGGGACCTGCACAAGAAATCTGCCCGCAGTATTGAACAAGTCGTGGAAACAGCACCCCACTAGGGAACAGCTGTATGGTCACCTGCCCCCTATCTCACAGAGCATCCGAGTGAGACGGACTAGACATGCAGGACACTGCTGGAGAAGCAAGGACGAACTCATAAGCGATGTTCTTCTGTGGAAGCCAACACATGGACATGCTAGTGTGGGACGCCCAGCAAGGACCTACATTGACCAGCTATGTAAAGATGCTGGCTGCAGCGAGGAAGAACTCACAGGTGCAATAAATATACACACACACACACACACACACACATATATATATATATATGTGTGTGTGTGTGTGTGTGTATGTGTGTGTGTTATTTACGCAAGTATTGTTAAAAACAACGTAATATTTCTTGTCCTTTTTTCATATAAGCATTAGATGGTAAAAATGGTTCGCTATATTTTTTTTACTCAAGCACTTTCAACCATGTTCATGGTTGTCTTCACGGGGACTGTTGGTTTTAGCTGTTATTGTTGTTGTTTTGTGTGGTGCGAGAATTATTCATTTGGGAGTGTTTATTGTTGGGTTTTCTAATGCACTACAATAAACACTCCTAATAAAAGAAACCTGCAACCACAAAGAAACCTGCAACCACAAAAAAGGGGAAAAAACAAACAA
>CM042159.1:2234055-2249055 GCA_023376005.1 Doryteuthis pealeii | reverse complement strand
TTACATAGTCTTAGTAAATTACAACTTTAGTCTCTATTCTTTTTAAATAGACCTCGTATTTTGAAGAAAATTAATAATTCATTAATTGTTCATTTCTATCTTGGTGGATACAGTTTCGATTCTTTTCAATAGACCTTGTAGTTTGGAGAAAATTAAAGTTTCCTTTATTGTCCATTTTGTCTTAGTAAATAGAGTTTCAGTCCCGATCATTTTTCAACAGGTTTCGTATTTTAAAGGAAATGAACGTTTCCTTCATTGCCTCTTTTTGTTCTTCTGTAAATACAGCTTCAGTTTCAATACTTTTTCAATAGACATCGTATATTGAAGAAAATGAACGATTTCTTCATTGTACAATTTTGTCTTAGTAAATACAGCTTCAGCCACGATCATTTTCAACAGGCCTAGGATTTTAAAGAAAATTAACGTTTTATTCATTGTTCATTTCTCTCTTGGTAAATACAGTTTCAATGATGATACTTTTTCAAAAGTCTTCCTTTCCTTGATGAAAATTACTCTTTCATTCATAGTATATAGTCTTAGTAAATACAATTTCAGTGTCGATTCTTTTTCGACAGATCTCGTATTTTGAAGAAAATTAAACTTTCATTAATTGTTCATTTCTGCCTTAGTTGATACAACTTCAGATTCAATACTTTTTCAATAGACCTCGTATATTGAAGAAAATGAATATTTCCGTCATTGTCTATTTTTGTCTTAGTAAATACAACTTCACCCAATCATTTTTCAACAGGCCTAGTATTTTAAAGAAAATGAACGTTTTATTCATTGTTCATTTCTCTCTTGGTAATACAGTTTCAGTGATGATACTTTTTCAACAGTCTTCCTTTTCTTGAAGAAAATTAATCATTCATTAATTGTTCATTTCTATTTTGGTTGATACAGTATCAGTTTCAATACTTTTCAATAGACCTCGTATTTTGAAGAACTGAACGTTTCCTTAATTGTCCATCTTTATATAAGTAAATAAAGCTTCATTGTTCATGTATATCTTGGTAACATCAACGTTGCTATCTTTTGAACATACGTCGTATATAGGAAACTGGATAGTCTCAATTACTAAACTCAACGCTGCAATTGATGACATAGGAAGAAATGAGTATAAAAAAAACAATATAACAAAACAAACAAATAAGTAAATAAATAAATGAATACAATGTTAATAAAACAGAAAATTGAGCTCCGAGATTTCAGGCGCGACATGTAATCAACTGGTGATTAAAATTATAGATTTGTCATACATTGTGCTAAAATATTTTTCACAACTGGAGCAAAATGAAATTCTTTCTAAATTATCACGCGTTTGCATTGCGTTGAAATATGCAATGGACGGACAAATCCCAACAACACCCTACAATTAAAGATATAGTTTCTTTTTTTTTTTCAGTCATTTTCTGCTTTGTAGACCCAGGTAATTATACCCTATATAAAAATGAAAATCATAGAATTCTGCATCGCTGACACTGTTCCACCCTTACACCCACCAACACCACGTCCCTCTTTTTTATGCACATGGCACATATTAAAAAAAATGTAATCCCAATATTTCAATGTTTGAAAAAATTATTTAAATGCCAGTCGTGGAATGTTTGGTTATTACCCTTGATTGTTTTAACGGCATGTCAAGTCGTCTGGGGCTATTTTCTGCAGTTCCGCCAAAAGAACACTCTGTAGTAGTATATTTCTTTCTTTGTGTTTTATTCTTTATTTATTTCATTTATTATTTTTTCTTTCTTTTTTTCTTTCTTTCTTTCTTTCTTTCTTTGTCTTCAACATTTTTCTTTCATTCCAACTATTTCTTCGGTGATCAGAATGGAACCTATGCTTTTATCGATACTTGATTATAAATCGTGAATGAACTATATATTTTTTCTTATTTATTCATCTTCGCTTAGTTTGGCACACAAGTCTCAGATTGCATACAAGAAACCATATAATTGTTGGTTGGTTGGATTGTATGGCATGCCAACCCTTGGATTATTTTATGCCGAACATGATTTGTTTTATGATATTGATGGTATTCAATTTCTTTTTTCAATCAACATTTTTAAACACATTTTTCAACTCATCTGTTTCTATTTAACCTATAGATGGGACACTAACTGTTAAAATGATATGGGCCATCGTTTAAGCTTTAAGCAAGATCGCTTGTCCAGCGGAAATCCTTGATAAAGAATCTTATGGTTCTCTTTAGTATTGTAAGTTCCTCGTCAATGATTGCAACTGAACTATAGAAAGTATCAGTGATTAAGTAGTCAATCAGCCACGCATTATAGCAGTTTATTGGCGGAAGAATAGACCCCGTGACCTCGCCTAGTCTATAAATTTAAGTGGGGTATTGCAGGACACCTTATATTACGAAAATATATGGGGGCGCGTAGCATAATGGTTAGAGTCATAGGAAATGGACTCGTCAACCCGAGTTCAATTCCTGGACGAAGCTGTTTGAATTTCCCATAGTGCTAATACCCTTGGGAAAGGTATGAATCCAATTCTCCCTCCAGCTATGGGTAAATAGCAGTGCAGATTGGGCTCTTTAACCTTGGCTAGTGAACCAGTCTAGGAGAAGGAAAACTCTGAATTCAAAACCTGTTAAACTCCGCTTAAGAAATTGACCTTGTGTTACATCCTGCTCGTGCGGAGGGGTTGGTAAATATATATATATATTACGAAAATATTCCAACACTAACATGTACTACCACTCTATGTCAGTGTGGATCTGGGGGTAATTGCGATGAATTTTTGTAAAATACATCTATAAGATGCTTGAGGGGGAAGTCATCAGCGTTGTTATATCCTTGGGATCATTGGAAATTTCTGGTCTTTCAACAACGTATTTCCTCGCCCAGGGGACCAATCGGGGTTGATCAAATCCAGACCCTTCCCTCTCGGCATACGACTCGCCTCTTGGTGACCATAGTTTTATTGTACTGGTCACCTGATCTCCAGCCAATGACAATAGATCTCTCCTTATTTATATTACATTCATTTTATTACTCGAGTTTGGTCTTACTCCACTCTCCTCGGAGCTCTAGAACTGAAATTTCATCACATCCAACCCCCATGGGTTAAATAATACCACTATTGTTCTTCTACAAGAACGGCTTTGGTATTAAATAACCCATGAAGGTTTAAATGCCATTAAGCAAAGAAACCAAACCAAACCTATCTATAACAGTATGTGCCTTTTATATATATATAAACTGGTCTACGAATTTCAGAGGTGGAGATATCTCCATCTTGTTTAAAACATATGAACGTTTTTATCCCAGTTCTCATATTTAAATAAAACCTAGAAGATAGACAAACAAACACTTCACAGTTATTTATATAGATTAGTGAACTAAGAATATCAGAAAGAGAAGAAAGGAAAAGAGGGAAAAAGAGAACAGAAAGAAAATAGGAAATAAGAAAAAAACTTTTCCTAAACCATAATCTCTGTAAACAGAGGTCATCTTTGTGTATTCAAGTCAGTGATCCCTGTCGAAGGTTAGCCGCTTTCTGACAAACACGGCCAGAGTAATAATAGCCTAAGACATCGCAAACACAAACATTTGTCTGTGGCTGAATAGATATATGCCCCGGAGGGGGTAGAGGAAAAAAAAGCAGACTAACGAACCATGGGAAGCCGTGGTAATTGTTAGTGAAGATGAGTCGCTCCGTATAGGATAAAAGATGTTTGATTTTTTTTTTCGTTAGTAATTTGTGGCTCTTATTACATGTGCGAGGCTTTGTTTGGGAACTGTTCAAGTCTGTGACACAAATCATCCGGTATCTTTATTACTAAAAGAAAGTAAAGAAGATGAAAAGAATAAACTGTGGCATGTTTAAAGCTAAATTAGTTGCATATTTTCTACCGGCGACAGCGGTCAGGGTTCCAACCCAGTTAAAATCCAGGATTTCAAATGTTTATTATTTTAAACACCCAGGCCTTCTCCAATTGGTCACTATTGGTCGAATATGATCATCTAATCCGTCAATAGTTGGCTGATGAAGTTAGTTAATTCAATGGAAGAAAAACAATAGCTCTAAATAAATAGCATTATTTGGATTATTTGGATTATTGTCTTCATCTTTATTGTTATCTATACAACCTTTCGTACCTGCTCCTATTTAAGTGGTCACCTAATAAAGTATTGAACAGGCTTATCACTGCATAAATTCGGTGAATCCTTTATTGGTGCAATATGATTTATGTAAAACAGCCTAAAAGATTGATGTAAAATAATCGAAAGATTGGTGTCACATTATTGGTATAAAGCAATCAAAAATAGTGCAATATTATTGGTGTAAAACAAAAGATTTGGTGTAATATGATTTGTATAAAACGATAAAAACAATTAGGGCATATGATTGGTGTAAAACAAAAAAGAATTGGGCAATATGATTGGTTTAAAACAAAAAAGAATTGGGCAATATGATTGGTTTAAAACAAAAAGAATAGGGTAATATGATTGGTTTAAAACAAAAAAGAATAGGGTAATATGATTGGTTTAAAACAAAAAAAATGGAATATAATTGGTGTAAAGCAATCGAAAAGACTTGTGTAATATGATTGTTGTAAAGAATCAAAATATGAGTTTGATATAATTGATGAAAAACAATTGAAAATGCAACAACTCCAAATAAACAATTGATATATTCGTTTAATATGATATTCATTCCAATCAATAGTTGGCTTTGTAAAGTTCTAATAACAAAAGTTCAGATTACATTAATGTACGTATTTACCAACGCCTTCGTACGAGTAGGATGCGATCTTTTTTAAGCAGTGTTTATCAGGTTTGAATTCAGATTTTTCCTACATTTAGACCGGTTGCCATACCCAGGTTAAAGAGCATAGTCTGTCCTTCTATTTACCCATAGCTGGAGAGAATAGTTTTGTGTATACCTTTCCGATAAGTAAGGCATTCTATCGGGTGTAATGCAAAGCAATCTAGTTCGTAGATTCATTCCCTCTGATTAGTGAATCTGATCCTCTCAAAATGCCTCACATTTGCAACCACTTGTCAAATCCTACCAATGACGAATGGGTTAGTTAACTACCAACCTTTATTCCCAAGTGTATTAGCGCTACGTTAAATGCAACCAGCCTCGTCAATGATTTGATCTCGTGTCATCGTTCCCTATTTCTACGACGATATATATTACACTCTTGTTATATGGAAGTTCATCATGGATTATTTGATTGGCGGAACCATGACTAATCTGCAGAGAACAAAATACCTTATCGATGATAACTCGCCGGTTCGTCAATACCATCTATCAAGCCTGCTGAATTTTCTCATCAATGGTTGAGGCTAACGGCTGACCTACCCCCTCTTCGTGCGTCACGCTTGTTCCGGTCACTTTTAAACTTCTCTATCTATTCATACAAATGTCTACGCGATAGGGCACTGTCCCTATATGCTATATGTTTCCCATGAATTTCAGCCCTTGATACTCCTTCCGAGAAATCGATTCAATAACTTGGTGAATACTGCTAGTGTAGCGGCCATGTATACATTTTAAAAACAGCAAGAAAAATGACGGGGTTAGGCTCAAACTTTGATCATCTCAAAATCGGTTCAATACCTAGGTGAATACTGCTAGTGGAGCAGCCATGTTTACACTATAAAACAGCAAGCAAATTGGCGAGCTTAGGCTCAAACATCGATCACATGATTACAACAGTGACAACTATAAGAACGTAGGCGTGGAGCGCCGTGTGATAATAATTAAAATATGTTATGGTGAAAGTGCAGATAATTTTTGATTGTGCCTCGTAGATTACAGGAATGTAGATCAGTAATTCTGTAGTTTGACAATAACAGAAACTGAAATTTTCGTTGTGTCAAATTAAATCTATTGGATCAATATTCATTGATGAAGATCTCGTAGAAAATACATCATTCGTGAACCTGTTGGTTTGCCGAGAGTAGTAAAGAGGGTTAATCAGGTTTGGCATTAGGCATTGCAGAGATAATTGACCTCTATGTTAATACACATAATGATCTAGAGAAATAAAAAAAGGTAGCTCTTAACAATATCAAACTTTTTAAAGCTATAGATATACAATATTTATCAAAAGGTTTGACCGTCCTATCGACTGAGGCTATAGAAATCAACAAATGCAATCCCCCAAATAGAGACACCTGTTGGCCATGGGTGGTAACCCAGGATGATTAAGGATGGAATCCTGGTGGCTGAGCACTCCATGACATGCAACAATCAACTTTGGCATTTACTAGGCTAGATAGGAAGTCGGATAAGGCTCACTTCGATCAATCGGCTAGTTGCATTAAGCCCTTGCACCCATATGATTGTTCCCACACTATGTCTCTTATGGTATATCCCCCAAGCCTCTTCATGTGCTAGAACGCGTTGGCTTGAGGGTGTTAGTGTTCTGGGTATGACCCTAGATGGCATATAGGAATGTGGAGTACCCCTTTATTGCCATTACTCCCAGGACCACCTAGTGGTAGTACTTGTTATCGTCCCATCTATGGATTCCGCCCTGTCGGTGGTGCGTTAGAATGCACCGACTGTACCTCTGAAGAGGGGTAAGACTCCCCCAATGGTGCCATATGTTGGCCGTCGGTGGCGACTCGTGATGCTTAAGGATAGAACCAGGTGGTTGAGGAGTCCATGACTTGCAATACTCCACTAAGAGGCCTCCTCCGATCAATCAGCTGGTCACGTCAAGCCCTAGCACCTATATGATTTTCTAACCCTATTGCCTTTATGGCATGCCCCAAATCTTTATCATATGGGTGTTAGAAGGCGGTGGCTGAGGGTCTACATGTCCTGGGAATTACGTTAAACTCTATCTGATGGTAAGGTTCCAGTTCTGGAGGTTTGGGGAATGTGGAACACCCTTCATCACTATTACTCCCGGGTCCACTCAGACCCGGAGTAGTAGTACTTGTTAGGGTCTCATCTATGGGTTAAATAGAAAAATGTGTTTATAAAAAAATAGAATCCATTAAAATGAATTTATTTCAAAACTTTATCGGCATTAAATGACCCACTGAGATTGATATGCCTTAAAAAACCAAAGCAAAACCAAACCATCTATGGATTAAATAGAAAACATAAGTTCAAAAATGTTTAAAAATAATGGTAGTACCTGTTAGGGTCCTATCTATAGATATCGTTGTAGTTCCTACGTGGATGCTCTACCGATTCAGCTAAACCAGTTTGCGATATTCATGACGTACGGTCCATTACAACGAGCTGCCATTGTATTTTGAAAGTTGATGTAAGAGGGGTATGTAATCGACATACCCAGAATAGTTTTCGTCGTCCCCTTTCTGTTGTGCTTGACAGACATTGTAAGAAGATCTCCTTAAACACACACACGACTGGGGGTCTGTGTCCCCCCGGTGAGTTCGAACTGACTCGAGGCAAAAGAAAACCCCAAAATTAAGAGCGTAAGTCAACTGTGACATGTAACTTGAGAATAATATTAGTGATTCACAAAAAGTAATCAATGTATATATATATATATATATATATATATATATATATATATATATATATATATATATATATAAGTTGTAAGGCTTTTCACGTATGCTTCACTTGTTTGTTATACAAATAAAATTAAGAGATAAATAAAAAATAAATAAATTTGAACACCTACACTCACAGATATTCATGCTTTAAAAAAAACTCAGTATTCTTTTATTTTTTTAAATCTTTATTTGTATATATATATATATATATATATATATATATATATATATATATATATATATATATATATAGTTTACCTAATAACTCTTCCATTAACTCCACAGAAAACAATTTACACAACCTTGGTATAAAAATCGTTGCTATTTCATCCAAATCAATTAGAAGCTTACGCAATGCTGGGTCTCACCATCCTATAAAACCCGAGGCTGGCGTTTACGTAATTCCATGTAAAGATTGCGACAAAAAATACATTGGAGAAACCGCCAGAACTCCCAAGAAGTGTTTATATGAGCACAAACGTGATATTAAATTGGGCAATTTTCAGAACACCCTCCTCCAACATATGTCTGAAACTGATCATAACTTTAGTTTCAATGATGCCACAATATTAGCTCATATTCACAACAAAAGACTACGACAGATTTTTGAAGCCTGTGCAATTTCGCTTTTGCCCTCCCTTAACAATCGACATGGATTTTTAATATATCCCCGTTTCTAGCTAAAATAGTCTTAAATAACTACAAAATACGAGGCTTTATTTAATTATTTAGTTATCATTCCCACTTTGTTTCCTTTGTTCTCATAAAATAAGTCTATCAATACTTTTTCTTGTCTTTTGTTGAATGCATTTCTTCGAGTTGCGTCACGCGTTATGACATCTTCACGTGCATGGATAGCGACTTGTCTTTCAAAAATTATAACGGTGAACAAATACAGTTACACAACAAAAAAGATTTTAACATTTTCATCTCCTTTCATCTATAAAACATCCATCATTTTCTTCATCCCAAGATACATCCTGATGAAGGTTTAAAGAAACCGAAATGTTTAAACATCGATAATTAAATTCATCCTATTTTCGGAACATTTGTGTTTTCAAATTTCTTAATATATATATATATATATATATATATATATATATATATATATATATATATTAGGTAATCAGAACGCATATATTGAATATATTACATTTCCAGAATATATGGGCCTCGTTATCAGTCATAATAAGAACGATTGAATCGTCTGGTGTATTTTTAAAATCTAATCTTAGCAATTACTTACATCGAAGGTGTCTTATAAGATCACCTGTTGAAATTGTTGATTGGTTGGTTGGTTGGTTGGTTGGTTTCTCAAACTCTTGTTGGATTATTCAATAGAGAAGTCACTTGGTGGAGTCCCTGTGGTGTAACAGCTAACGTGCTGAAATGCGACATCATACTAAGCGTGTTTGAACTATTGCGGTCACTTTTAGATTAATGCATTTGGGAAAGTTATGAACCCCCTCATCCTCCAGCGTGTTATAATGGTTATAGGTGTAAGATATGGACACGGCAATCCGAGTTCAAATCCTGGATGAGGCTATTTGCATTTAACATAGCGCTAATACACTTAGGATAGGTATGCATCCAAATAAACTCCCTCCAGCTATGGGTCAATAAAACGGTAGACTGTGTTATTTAGCCATGGTTAGACAACCAGTCTAGAAGGAAAACTGAATTCAAACCTAACATCGCTTGAGAGACTGACGTTGTGTAGCATCCTGAGTCGTTCGTAAATATGTATGGGTTAAATAATACCGGTACTGTTCTTCTACAAGGATGGATTTGGTATTAAGTGTATTTGACCCACGATGGTTGATATGTCATCAAACAAAGACCCCCCACACAAAAAAACACTCTTTTCTTTCTTTTCTTTTCATTTCTTTTTTCCCCCAGTAATCTGTTCTATGGTTTCAAGTAACTACTGACAACAATCTTTTGCAAGTAATTACAGCTTCAAATATATATTCTTAATGCAAATAATTTTCTCACAGTTATTTAGTTTCTGAAATTATTATACCATTTCATATAACTCAGTGGCAATGCAATTACATCTAATGAAAGCGATGTCAACATTCGCACAGGAAAATATGGACTACTACTGACAGATTATTCACAATATGGATATCTGACATCCCTGATAAAGATAACACGGTAATTCCTCCATGTAGTAGCCGTTTCTCTTTCAACATCAATCCCTAACACTTCTAGTTATTAATAAATTCAATCGTGATTGCTACCTATTTCTGAATATTAGCTTAACACGTGTAAGTATGATCATGATTGGATCACTGGTATAGGTGTCAACAGATTATACTCAGGCGAACAGAAATTGCCATTTATGCAATATATTATCTACTTATTAATAAATCAATCGTAATTGTTGTTTATTTCTGAATATTAGCTTAATATGTGTAAGTATGATCATGATTGGATCACTGGTATAGGCGTCAACAGATTATAAGCAAACAGACAGAAATTGCCATTTATGCAATATATTATCTAGTCATTAATAAATTCAATCGTAATTGCTGCCTATTATTACTTTATAGCTGTGTATTTTATCTATTTTTTCTGTTTGATGTTTTCTTGAAATATTCAACCCATTTGTAACGTGAGAAAAGAGCTGAAATGAAAGACAATTGTGAAAGAAAAAGAAAAGAATGCTTTTGCGCATTGTTGAGAAATCTCATTCTGTATGATATGAATATTTGAATCGTTTGTCACAAAAATACAATGAAGAAGAATTGTTTGAGAACTTTAAATGTCGGCTCACAGGTAAAAATGGAAAAGCCGAATAAAAAGTAAATTTTAAATTTATTGGCAGATAACGAGACCCAGTCACGTGGAAAGATTTTGGTAAAAAAATGAAGTGGATATATGTGCGTGTTTGTGTTTGTGTGTGTGTGTGTGTGTGTGTGTGAGTGAGAGAGAGAGAGAGAGAGAGAGAGAGAGAGAGAGAGAGAGAGAGAGAGAGAGTGAGTGAATGCATGCGTGTGTCAGTAAAAAAAAGTTTTTCAACTGTTATTTCTTATTTGACCTTGTGCCACACCAAGCGAATTGTAAAAAAGACACAAAGAAGGAAGGAAAGAAAGAATAACAAAGAATGTTTTTTTAAGAAATACACAGAGAGAGAGAGAGAGAGAGAGAGAGAGAGAGAGAGAGAGAGAGAGAGAGAGAGGGAAGGGGAGGGAGGATAGAGTGTGTGTCTGTGAGTGTGAAAGACAAAGAGAGAGAGTGGTATATTAAGATAACAAAAACGAGCGCGCGAGATAGATAGATAGAGATAGATAGAGAGAGAGAGAGAGAGAGAGAGAGAGAGAGAGAGAGAGAGAGAGAGAGAGAGAGACTATTCGTGTGTGTGTGTATGTGAGATAGATAGATAGATAGATAGAGAGAGAGAGAGACTATTTTGTGTATGTGTGCGTGTGTGTGTGTGTGTGTGTGTAGATAGATAAATAGAGAGAAAGAGAGAGAGGGGAAGGGGAGTGAGAACAGTGTGTGTCTGTGAGTGTGAGAGACAAAGAAGAGAGAGAGAGAGAAGAGAGTGGTGTATTAAGATAAACAAAAAGCGCGTGCGCGCGCGCGCGAGAGAGAGAGAGAGAGAGAGAGAGAAAGAGAAAGAGACTATTCGTGTGTGTGTGCGTGTGTGTGTGTGTGTGATAGATAGATAGATAGAAGAGAGAGAGAGAGAGAGAGAGAGAGAGAGAGAGACTATTCGTGTGTGTGTGTGCGTGTGTGTGTGTGTGAGATAGATAGATAGATAGAGAGATAGAGACAGAGAGACAGAGAGAGAGAACAGTTTTTTTTCTCGGGATAACTGAAAGTCGATATTCAAGGAGAAGGTGAATAGAATACAATATGTGTCTATCTGAATGTGGCCTATTACTTGCTTCGTGGTGTTCGGGATGATTGTAAAGCGTCATATCAACAAGTTGTTTATATCGAATGGCACAAAAGTCACTTACCATTTAGAAATTCAAAGCAAAATAACAAGGATCGCCGAAAGTAATATCTTCTGTAATAATCATTCTAATTTGCATAAATTATATTCTATACCACGTTTCTCCTTTAAGCGATAGGTGGCGTGGCAAACAGATTTATAAAATCAGAAGCGCCAAAGTCAACATTTAGAATTTTAAAAAATAACATAAATCATTCTGAAAGTAATGTGTCCTATCATAATTATTCTATTTTGTAAGAATTATATTTCTTACCACGTTTCTCATGTTCGGTTTTCTAGGTGGCGTGACAAATAGCCTTTTAAAAACAGAAGTGCCAAAATAACTTACTATTTAAAATTAAAAACAAAATAACAAGAATCGCTCTGAAAGTAATTTTTTCTATTATAATTATTCTATTTCGTCAGCATTACATTCCTTATTACATTTCTCTCGTAGTCGCTTTGTGGCGTGGCAAATAGCCTAATAAAAACAGAAGCACTAAAATCACTAACCATTTAATTTTTTTTTTAAATCCCAGCTACTGACATTCATTGATACTTACTGGATGCTTAATAAAACCAACGGATGAATGTGAGCACAGTCAGGTGATGGGCAATTTATTACAGCAGTAGTGACAGTGATGTAATTGGCAAGCTAGCTTTAGCTAAGCTGTCCACCCTTGAAACAAAGAGTTCTGATCAGTTCCTCTGTGGTAATTGGGACAAATAACAGAAAAAATAAATTTAAAAAGAAAACTACGCATACAACATTCTTGCCATTGGCACTGCCATGAAAAAAAAGGTTTTATCACCTCCGGTTGGGCAATGTTTTTTTGTTTTATGATGGCGCCACAGAGGGTGACAGAGAGGGCGAAAAAGTGTTCACCTCCGGTAGTTAAGATGTTTACAATTACGCCATAGAGGCGAAAATTGTGTCATCTCCTGCGATGTAGATTTTTGCGATAGCGCAAGCATCATCACCATCATCATAATCAAGGGTTTCTCTCTGCTCTGATTCTCTTGATTCTTTCACGATCCGTCCCTCTCGACCATCTGTCTTGTCAAGTCCTCTATACGGCACCCAGAGTCCACACATAACTGATAAATGTAAGTTATTGTTATCGGCCTTTGTTGGTCTGCCCATGGGTAGGAGTCCATAGGAAAACGTATCTTATGCAATTGTTCATACATCTCCAACAGGGCACTGTAGATTTTTACAATTGCGTCATACAGGAAAAAACATATGTATCACCTCTGGTGGTGCAGTTTTTTTTCGATGGTACTATGTGTAGACAATGGTGGCATCTGTGGCTTGTAGCAGAAAAATTGCTCTATGTTACGTTGTTTTTGTAACATTATAAACATGATTGTGTAGTACGAAAAGACAAGATTTTTTTTTAAGCCAGCAGGTAGAAAAGAGAGAATCTCCTCCAGTAGGCTTGTTACGAATTTTGGGCCATTTTAGGCTGTAAGTGAGAATACTTTACTGTGGTGATCCTTGGTGTTCCCTAATGTTAAGTAGAGTCCTTTAGTTGTTCCTCGGTGATCCTTAATGTTGGGTAGAATCCTTTGGTTGTTCTTCGGTGTTCCTTAGTATTGGGTAGCATCCTTTGGTTGTTTCTCAGTGTACCTTAGAGTTCGGTAGAATCCTTTGGTTGTTCCTTGGTGTTCCTTAGTGTTAAGTAGAATCCTTTGGTTGTTCCTCGGTGTTCCATAGTGTTAGGTAGAATCATTCGGTTGTTCCTCGGTGTTCTTTAGTGTTAGGTAGAATCCTTTGGTTGTTCCTCGGTGTTCCTTAGTGTTAGGTAGAATCCTTGATTATTTCTCGGTGTTCCTTAGGGTTAAGTAGAATCATTTGGTTGTTCCTCGGTGATCCATAATGCCGGGTAGAATCCTTTGGTTGTTCGTCGGTGATCCTTACTGTTAGGTAGAATCATTTGGTTGTTCCTCGGTGATCCTTAATGCCGGGTAGAATCCTTTGGTTGTTCGTCGGTGATCCTTACTGTTAGGTAGAATCATTTGGTTATTCCTCGGTGATCCTTAATGCCGGGTAGAATCCTTTGGTTGTTCGTCGGTGTTTCTTTGTGTTCGGTAGAATCCTTTTGTTGAGCAGAGTCATTGGTTCCAGATCCGTTTGTCCGTGTCGAATACGTGCAAATAATCGGCTTTCCAGATCGGCAATTAAATAGTTAAGTAACCACGTTTTCGAGCGTGTTGATTGGCTGATTGAATTCATGCGCCCACGCAGAATCTATAAGTTCAAGTGGTGGACTTCAGCACACCTTAGATCAGATGTAATCCAACAAGGCGGGATGAAATAAGATAATCGCCAGACTTCACTGGTCATCTAAGCGGTCAAAAGACTGGTCAAGTCAACCACCATATATATATTTCCGTAGAAATCGATCCATAACTTTGCGGACCCTGACTATTCCTCGAATCATGAATATCCGTGCAACTAGCGCGACATGATATATATATATATATATATATATATATATATATATATATATATATATATATAAGTTAAGGTAGCTGAGACATATTTAAGTTAAAGTAGCGGAGACATAAAGTCAGCGGCGCTAGGTAACTGCCTGTTTCTCGTCTATGCAATTTTCAAACCAAGAATTTTCGTGTATAATACGAACTAGTTTTGAAAATTGCAAATGTGAGAAACTAACAGTTACCAAGCGCCATCAATTTGATGTCTCCGCGACCCGAACTTAGATATACATGCACTATTAAGTACATTGGACACTCTTTACTTATGAATACTGTAAACTACATTCTCAGTATAAAAACTATATTATTTGTGTTATTCGGACTATTGTCTCCATCTTCATTGTTATTTGTACAACGTTTCGGCCGATATGCCCTGCGGCCTTCTTCAGGTATTTCTTGTCGGACTCGGGTACCTTCTCGGACTAATACCCTTAGGAAAGGTGTGAATCCATATATTCTCCCTCCAGCTATGGGTTAAATAGTAGGGCAGACTGGGCTCTTCAGCCTTGGGTAGGTAACCAGTCTAGGAGAGGGATAACTCTGAATTAAAAATTCCTGAGGTCGGTCGTTGATTGGGTTTGTGGCAACCCTTGATGCACCAATTCTTTCCTATCGACTGTGCTAAAAAGTATGGATGGTCCAAGCCTTCGCCACTATAAAAAAATCACTGTGTGGGTGTTCATTGTGTGTGTGAACCCTCATGCGTCGAAAATCGACGAGAGAGTCTATAATATATATATATATATATATATATATATATATATATATATATATATATATATAGTACATTTAAAGTACATCTGGCCCTTAGAATCACTCGGTGTTTTTAGTTATTCATAACAAAACTCAAAAGCATTTATGTAGGAAGCATACGTGAAAACACATTTCAATATATATATATATATATATAAATTTAATACGCTCGTACCCCACTAATCTTAAAGACAGCGTCACCCCTCACCCCCCCAAAAAGCTATATTATCTATAAATTTCAATGCAAATGCGATGTTTGCTACATGAGGCGCACTACCTGATTGG
>CM042159.1:2201555-2229055 GCA_023376005.1 Doryteuthis pealeii | reverse complement strand
AAAAAGTAGTTTCTTTTTACAAAAATTCGAGTTCCTCTGTATCCATAACAACGGTCTATAAGGATAATGAGAAATCCTTTTCAGAAGGATGGAGTATTTGAATTATAATTTCATAATTGTCTCCGTTATGATATCTATTACAGAGATGTTAAAAAGATTCATTCATCAATTAGAAAACAATATTTATTCGATAATGCAAATCCATAACATATTATATTTCTGTTGATTTGACTGGAACGAAGCCTCATTGACGGTGCTGCGAAAAATAAGTAGAATTTAGTTGAGACGGCGACGGCTCTTGTTGCCGCTCCTCGCGTGCGTGTGGATTAACAATGTATCAGAAAATGTTACATACCTAAACACATATACCCATGTTGGGTATATACACAAGTGTTCTTTTACTGGAGAAAGAGGAGAGAGATAGACATAGAGACAGAGTGATGCATATGCATTTTACATTACTTACTTCTTGGCCATTTGGTGATCTCTAGTCGTTTCTATTCTTCCTCTCCATGTTGAATTAATTTATAGATTCTTGTTGGCTGTTCGTCTTTGGTGCATTCCTTCTTCTTGGTCAGTCTTTTTGCCAAGACATTCATCAAACAAGAACTCCATATTATTTCTTTAAACTTTTATTGCTTAAACTTCTTCTTCTAACTAACACAACGCGCGCGTGGCATTTGATCCCAGCTAAAGCAGACATGCTTTCGGCCTGACGTCCAACTTGGAACTGAGGATTAACTCGATGTGAAAATCTCATAATACTACTACTACTACTACTACTACTAATAATTAATAATAATAATAATAATAATAAGGAAGAAGAAGAAGAAGAAGAAGAAGAACCAACAAAAAAAAACCCAACAAAAACTAGAAAACAAAAATGGGAAGAAAAACAATTATATGGACACTTCAAACGACAAATCGAAGAGGTTGCATATAAAAAGACCTGGACATGGTTAAGAAGAGGAAACCTCAAAAGAGAAACTGAATCACTAATAATTGCTGCACAAAATAATGCCACAAGAACAAATTATATCAAAGTAAAAATTGATAAGACTCAACAAAACAGTAGATGTAGACTATGCGGTGACAGAGATGAGACTGTAAACCCATGATTAAGTGAATGTTGCAAACTAGCTTAACGGGAAAGCTAGGACTGGCTGATACACACGTACTGGGTATTATGACAATCTGGTTAGAAACTTGCTAGAACACACTTTCTATCCATACACTTTTGCACCAGACCAGGGTACTTGATGGTGACGAGCAGATCATGTGAAGCTGAAAAAAAATGAAAGAACTTGGAAGTGAATTGAAACTGAGAGTGAAAGTATTGAAATTGAAATCCAATAACTTGGAAAAAAGACTGGAGGTCTAAGTGAGAGAGAGAATACATTGTGAACGCTATATGAGAAATAAAAGATTGGGCTTGGAGACTCAGGAATTGAGACCAGAAGAAGAAAGAAGAATGAAATAATACGAAGAAGAAGAAGAAGAAGAAGAAGAAGAAGAGAAGAAAGAAGAAAAAAAAAAAGAAAAGAAGAAGAAAGAAAGAAAGAAGAAGAAGAAGAAGAAGAAGAAGAAGAAGAAGAAGAAGGAAGAAGAAAGAAGAAATGATGAGAAGAAGTGAAGAAGAAGAAGAAGAAGCAGAAGAAAAGAAGGAGAAGAAGAAGGAATAAGAAAGAAGAAGAAGAAGAAGAAGAAGAAGAAGAAGAAAGAAGAAGAAGAAGAAGAAGAGAAGTTTAAATTATGACTTAAGCAGCAGTTTAATCACGTGTCATTTACGTAACGACCTTTCCATAATCGGTAATATTTGAAACTAGACTCTACTTTAATTAACATCAGGCCAACGCCCCAATACCCACTTGAGGAAAATCAATTCCAGTTACAGTGGCGACAAAAAATATTGTAAATGTTACTTGAAATCCCCGAGAGTTCCCCAAAGAATCTAAAATGAAAGGAGGGAAACTGAAATAATAATCATCGAAACGAGGTGTATTACATAGGCGTATTAGGTGTATCTGTTTGTATTATAAAATCCCAGATTATTTGTCTACATGGGAGTTGTAGGTGAACGGGGTAATGGTTAGAGTCGGGGGAAATGGACTCGTCGACCCGTGTTCAAATCCTGAACGAAGCGGTTTGCATTTCACATAGAAACGGGATGTATCCAACTACCCCCTCTCCTTTAACCTTGGCTAGGTAACCACTCTAGGAGAAGAAAACTCTAAATTCAAACCTATTTAATTCCGCTTAAGAAATTGACCTTAGTCACATCCTACTAGTACGGAGGTGTTGGTAAATATATACATGAGAGTTCTCCACATCCGATTTAGCTGGTGGTTTACTGGATGCCGAGTGACAGCAAGTCTGCTCAGGTGTCCAGGATTCTTCTGAGTATTTTAACCGATTTTAACAATGTTGTAATTTGGATGGTCTAGATTTTTCCTCTAATCTGCAATTCACCTCACTCATTTCCAAATCATTGGGGACCGTTCTTACAACTGGTACGACCTTTACTTTCATGTTCCACAGCTTTCTCAGTTCTCTGGCAAGGTCCAAGTATTTGTCCATATTTTCGTTTTCTTTTACTTTCATTCGGTGGTCCGACGGGACGGCAAAATCTACGATATTTCAAATCTTCTTAATTAATACTAGATCTGGCCTATTATTATTATTATTATTATTATTATTATTATTATTATTATTATTATTATTCCTTGCGAGTTTTTAACACCAGCATTATTTTCTGTGTATTCTAGCCGATGTTAACAATGCTCTTGTCTGAATGGTCTCGTTTCTTTCTCTGATTTCCATTTCTTCCAGTCTTTTTTCTAAATTCTAAGGAACCGTTCCAAAGCCACCATCAACAATTTGTATAATTCTCACCCTCATATATCACAGTTTTTCAATTCTCCGACAAATCCCAGGTACTTGTCTATTTTTTCGTTTTCTTTCACGTTTACACTATGATCTGCTGGGAAGCAAAATCTAGCAGATGACAAGTTTTCTTTCTTCTTGTTAATCAGTCCTAGATCTTGTCTACTGGCTTGGATAAGTGATCCATCTGCATCTCAAAGTCCCAGAGAATGTTATGCTTTTTATTCTCAAGAACGGATTCTGTTGTTCGCATATACCATTGTGTTGTCTGGTCAAAATTTACTTTCTTGCACAATACCGAGTGGATCACTGTTTCAACCCAGGCGTGCGTTGCTGTTGTTTGGATGGTCCCGACAAATACGCTGATTTCAAAAAAAATTCACGTCCATGTTCCACAGATATTTTTCAGCTCCCAAGCAAGGTCCAAGTATTTGTTATCTTTTCGTTTTGTTTTTTTTCATTTTTTTTTCTTTTTCACTCCATGGTCCGCCGCGATGGCGAAATCTACGAGATGACAAGATCTCTTCGTGTTAATTAAACTAAGTATAATTTGTTTATATCTCGATGTTACAGTATTATTATTATTATTCATATAGGTCCTTGATATATATATATATATATATATATATATATATATATATATATATATGAGGAAAAGGGGGATTGGAATGAATCCGACAGAATAAGGTAAAATAAGCAATGAAAGAACAAAACTCAGACAAAAATGTGTATTATATTTCGCTGGAATATTGAATTCTACTTCTTCACCCTTTATTGAATCATTCCCCCTTCTATAAAACACTTGTATGATCCTAATGATTCAATAAAGGCTGAAGAAGCGGAATTCAATATTCCAGCGAAATATACTACACATTTTTGTCTGAGTTTTGTCTTGCAATCCTTATTTTACCTCATATATATAATGATTTGAAGGCAATTACAATGCGTATAAAAAATAAAAACAAAAAGATGTTTTTTTTTTATTTAAACTTTTTTATACGCATTGTAATTGCCTTCAATCATTAATATATTATAACATACTTAACAATGCTTCAAGCAAATTACCAATTACTTTTATATATATATATATATATATATATATATATATATATATATATATATATATATAATAGTTTGATCTTACAACTGTCTTTATTAATAATTGTTCAATCTTCTCTCGAATCAATCCTGTGAAAGCGTATGTGACACTTCTCTTTTCATCCCAAGTCAAACCCTACCTATTCTGTATGGAAACTCTCGGGCAGGGTCCTAGCTCTCTTTCTCTGTATCCAACTGCTTTTGTTGAATATAAATATTTACCAACCCCTAGTAGGATGTGACACATGATCAATTTCTTAAACATAGTTTAAAAGGTTTGAATTTCGAGTTTTCGCTCCCCAAAACTAGTTGCCTAATCAAGGTCAAAGAGGTCAATTCACCCTATTATTTAACCATAGTTGAAGGGGGAATACTTGGATGCGTAACTTTCCCAACGGTATTTGCCGTATGCGAAATGCGGTCACGTCCTAAATTTGAACTCGGGTCGCCGAGTTCATATCTCAGCAGGCTAACCATTACACAACGCGCCTCGTTTATATATAGGGATCTCTTTCATCTCGCTTTTTGGAATGCTTTACGTTTGTTACCGTTGTATGATTCTACCCTTGAAGACGTCTTTGTCTGCGATAGAAATTGTAGAGGGTAGTGTTAGTGAAGATTTAGCGCGGGAAATCTGGAGCAAGTGAACCATGGATGTGCATAAATTGTCGACGTTCTGAACGTGGACAGAACATCGAGATGTCTGTTAGTTGTTATTTATGAATCACTCATAAAACATCTGGAATAGAGTGCCATATATTTTCAGAACGACAGATTGGGTGGATGCCTGTTGAGTATGTGCTATGGACTCCATCAGGACTCTTCACAACCGCATTCCCACACACAGAGACAGGCAGACAGACACGCACGCATGCACACACACACACACACACTCACACACACATAATATATATATATATATATATATATATATATATATATATATATATATATATGCGTGTGTGTGTGTGTGTGTTTATATATGTATATATATATCCGACTATTTGTGGTATATATGTATATATTTGGTCTAGGTGTTGTCCGAATAATGGGAATAACATCCCATATGATACTATCGTTAAGAAATATATATATATATATATATATATATATATATATATATATATATATATATAGCAAAATAAAAATAGATTTTTGAAACATATTGCCTGGGGTGGGAGTGAAAAATTCAATGTCAGCGAGTTTGTACGCAAAGTAAGTAAAATCATAAAAATTATTAAAGGATTAAAATATAAAACAATTTGAAATGTAAACTTTAAATATGTATTAAAATAAAACAAACTATATATAGATATATAATACCAGTCATGTATTTATTAAAACTTGTTTTAAAAAACAATGAGGACTGTCAAATCTCTCTCTCTCTCTCTCTATATATATATATATATATATATATATATATATATATATATATATTGCACTATATATTTGGATATATATTTTATTATACTAGCAAATATATGCACCCTCCGGGTGCAAGTATTTAAGTTTTGATATAATAAAATATATTAAATTAGAAAGGCTAATGAAACTGACTAAAAATGCTGATAAAAAGATCTGCAACAGAGGGGGTATAATCGAAAAATAGAACAACTTTGAAACTAACTATTCCATCATTTTCCATTACTCCCCTGTTTCATTGGTAAATTTTCCTAATGTAACTATTTAGTTAAAATAGGAAGTAAAGGATAATATTACAGTTATTTCTTCTTGTAAATAAATTTCTTTTAAGATTTATCCACGAGATTTTTGTTTATATTTCTTAAGATAAAACCAAACAATTAGAAATCAATAATACCAAGCACATATTTATTAAAATAAAATTTTAAATATCAATATGCAAATTAGCCTTCTCGTTCAAACTGTAAACCGCTATTTTGTTGTATATATAAATACAATTGCATGTTATTAGTACGTAGATATGATCAACAGTATTAATAATGTAAAACAATTTTTATTAATAACTAAAGGTTTAAAAGAATGAAATCATGGAGAATTTGACGTAAATAATTAAGGGAATTGTGACTTGAGTAGTAATATAGTTTCGGTTACAGACAGAAAAACACACAATCTCCATTATAATAAGATATTGTATTTTCCAACCAATGTTTTAAAATCGCATATTCCCATATTCCCAGTTCTAGAAAAACATATATGCGTGTACGTACATATATATGGAAGTATACATGCATACATATATATATATATATATATATATATATATATATATCTGTGTGTGTGTGCGCTTGAGTTTGTGTGTCTGTATGTGTGTGTATATATGTATATGTATGCTTGTATATGCAAATAAACTTGTGAGTGTGTTCGTGTAGATGAAAGACGCGTTTATCAGAAAGCGGCGAGAGGGTTCTTCGCGCGTTCACGGAAATTCGAGTGGATACAGTTAAATGCAAGAGGAGGGCGAATGCACGCTTGAGTACGACGAGAATGGCCCTCCTCTGTATATACCTGACTGAAAATTTGCAGTCTTAATTCAAAGTGATTTGTCTTGAAATAAGCGGCTAATACGCTGCTCTGAGACCAATGGTAACAAACGCTTTTTAATTGTATAGTATTTCATGATATATAGATAAATAAATATAGTTCTTATACCTTGAATAGACTACTTTATATTACTTTCTCCAACATAAAATACCTATATATATATATATATATATATATATATATATATATATATATATATAAAAGTAATTGTGCTTGAAGCATTGTTAAGTATGTTATAAAATAATAAAATTCGAAGGCAATACAATGCGTAAAAAATAAGACAAAAAGATGTTTATATGTCTATAAAGACATGTTTATAGGTCTATAAGACATATAAACATCTTTTGTCTTTATTTTTTACGCATTGTATTGCTTCGAATTTTATTATTTATATATATATATATATCTATATATATATGTGTGTGTGTGTGTGTGTGTGTGTGTGTGTATTTATATACATATATATATATATATATGTGTTTATGTTTATAATATATTTTGTTTGGGATTTAGTATGAAGCATTAGGTATGAAATATATGAAACTGAGTTTTTTAATGTTAAGTTTTATTTCGTTAAATTTTCGGGGCCGTTTGCGCCTCTTCTTCAGCACTCTTAGACTGGCTGGTTTGGTCGTCGGTGTCATTTATATTCTCGTTTGATGGAGCTAGTAGTAATGCTTCATACTAAAATATTAAATCCCAAACAATATATATATATATATGTATATATATATATATATATATATGAAAGGTAAAATGGATATGAATCCGACAACATGTGTAGAAAGTTTGTAGAAAAAACAAGAGGTTAAAAGTTTTGCTGACAGAAATCTTTTTCGACATTATGAAGAGGTCATTATCAAAGCAACATTGTAAACGGAAAGACGAAATAAATATATCATTAATCACGAGGCATTTTGAGCTTTTTTAATGATACGAATTTGTCATCATTACAGATTCCTTAAATTTTCCATCTTCATCTATTGTACTGTTGGACTTATTATATTTTAAAACTTTCTTTTGTAGTCGGAACATTTTCCTGAACTTTTTGATATTTATATACACTTTTACTTCAAACTCTTTTGAGCTTTTTTAATGATAAAAATGCTTCTAATTTAAAAAAATAAAATTTATTTTATTCTTAAAATAGAATACGCATTTTAAAAAGTTTTTTGAAAATTCTGGTCCTGATCGATTAAGGATATATTTATTTCGTCTTTCTGTTTACAATGTTACTTTGATAAAGACCTCTTCATATGGTCGAAACAGATTTCTGTCAGCAAAACTTTTAACATCTTGTTTTTTCAACAAACTTTCTACAAACTTTCTACACACACACACACACACACACACACACACACACACATATATATATATATATATATATATATAAATAAACATATATCAACTAAGAAGCATCCGTGGATCCCTCTATAACAACATAATATATATATATATATATATATATATATATATATATATATAGAGTGAGAGAGAGAGAGAGACAGACAGAGACAGTGATAGACAGAGACAGAGACAGAGGATATTTAGATAGATGTAAGTGTGCGCGCATGCGTATTCAAACGATTATAAAACGGCCAATAAATTCTTTGGAATTTCTAAAATGCTTAAAATATAAAAAACAGTTGACAACTGCAGCTTCATAAAAAAAAGAAAGAAATAGACCAATTTCTTGAGTAAAGGGGTAACATTAAGACAAAAGTAGGCCAAATGCAAAATCTAATTTTGTCCTCTTAAAATGTCCCAATAATAATGATGATAAAAAAAGAAAGACATTTGTAGCCGAGAGGAAATTAATATTCAATTTTCAAGTATCACATCCCGTTTTCATGATTTGCAACTTCTTAAAGAAACACAGAAAAGCGAAGACATTATTTTGGGTGAAAATTTTGGGGTTTTGTTGTGTTTCTTTTTGTTTATTTCTTTTTTTTTTTTTGTTGGGGGTGTGTGTGTGTTTTTTTAATCACTTCTTTCTTTCTTTCTTTCTTTCTTTCTTTCTTCATTTCTTTAGCCTCTGATGATATCTCATATTTCTGGTTCTTTTTATTCGAAAATAATAAATGTAATTAATGGTTTATATATTTATTTATTCATTTGTATATTTTTTTAATTCTTTATTTTTATTAGCCTTAATGATATTTTAATTATTTTCTTTCCTCATTCATAAAAAATATGATTAAAAAAAAAAATCATTCAATCTAATTTCCTATATCTATCTATCTATCTATCTATCTATCTATCAAAATCAGTAAGTCCATATTTATCTATATATCTATCTAAGCTACCCTTCCTTCCTTTCTTTTTTTCTTTCTTCTTTCTTTCTTTCTTCTTTCTTTCTTCTTTTTAGTTTAGAAAAATAAATATCACAATACTTTCTTTTAAATAAAAACTATCTATTCCCCCCCTCTCTCTCTCTCTCTCTCTCTCTCTCTCTCTCTCTCTCTCTCTAAGCTGTCCTTTCTTTCTTTTTATCTTTCTTTCTTTCTTTCTTTCTTTCTTTAGCCTTTGATGATATCTCATATTTCTGGTTCTTTTTATTCGAAAATGATAAATGTAATTAATTGTTTATATATTTATTTATTCATTTATATATTTATGCATTCTTTATTTTAGTCTTGATGATATTTTAATCATTTTATTTTTCCATTCATAAAAATATCATTTTTTTCTTTCTTTCTTTCTTTCTTTCTTTAATAACTATTCCATCTATCTATCTACCAATCAATCTATCTATCTACCTATTTTTCTAACTCAGTATGATCATATCTATCTATTTATGTATATTTCTATCTAAGCTGCTTTTTCTCTATTTATTTTTATTCAGAAAACTAAATATAATATATTTCTTTTAATTAAAAAAAAAATCTATCTATCTATCTATCTAAACTGTTATATCTCTCTGTTAAATATAATATACATTTTTTAAATATTGTGACTAGAGTTGCTTACATAGCTTAGAAGTTCATATAATAAAGTGATGATGTCTAAACGTCTAGACAAGTCTAGACTCGATACCTTTTGATAGATAGTCTCGGTCTTTCAGCTGATTTGGGGAAATGGGATTGTGCAAGTGCATTAGCCAATAGCCAACATACCTGGTGCTTCGGCCAAGGAAAAACGATCTGGAATGTATTGAATGGCAAGGTGTTTAAGAGGTATTTTGAGAAAAAGATTCATGCTTTATTTGTTACTATCAGCGGCTACCCGGCATCGCCTGGGTAGAAGAGGGTTTTAAGTTAGTCCCGCAGATCCATTATTGCTGAATCGTGAGTTAAATCCTCGTGGGATGTCCCATTTAAATCCCTATGTAAAAAATAGACCTTGCATTGATCCAGCTGCTCTGAAAAGAAATGTTAATGTCTACTATCTAAAATATTAAATGAAAAAAACAAAACAAAAACATACTGTTATCATTTAAATTTTATTTTTTAATTATCTTCATGAATATAAATCAGATCTCTATTATTTTTGCTAAAAAACCAAGCCCTGGTGATATTTAATGTGTACATATATTTACATTGTCGTTAATTTATTTCGGTCGAGTTAGATACAGTGATGATGCTTTCAAAACAATGTTCATTAACTTCTATATGCGCATAAACTCACTTAGCGCTATTTCGGCGCAGCGCCAACTGTCGGGGAAATGTGACACTGAAAGATATTGGAAATCTCTTTAAGGAAAACAAAAATTAATCACCCCAACCAAAAAAAAAAGTAGTACCGTTTATTCCAAATAATTTGCGTATTTAAAATATCTTCAACACACGGTGCTTAGATGATTTCTAGTGACATTCTGTTTAAATTAAGAGACTCGTAATATATATCTTTGCACCTTCGAGCCAACGATTCAGCACTAATTGGTTCCCCCGACACCAATTTCTAACCGTCGGATCATGAACACCGGCTTAAAATGAAGCCGTATTCAGCGAGCCGTCTCGCTCTCTCTCTCCTTTTTATTTGTTTATGGAGATCTCTGTAAACGGGTTCACATTTCTAAAACTGTTTGGCTGTAAAAGACTTTTGATAAATAACTTTACATATAATGTATGTCTTCCCTTTGCAGAATGTGTCTCATTCCATGATTATATATTAGAAGTAATTGAGAATTTGCTGCACGTAGCGCAGCTTTGCGTTTGACGCTTTCACTTCTGATAGGCATGCTACACTCTCATCCTAGGCTTAAACCTTACTCTACAATATTTGAAATATCATCATTTTGTTCTTGTTACATAATGAATAGGCATAGCTCATCATTTTAGCGAGTAGTGTAATTTGAAATAAGGGTAAATTGGGAAAATGCAGTTCCGGAATCATAGAGTTTGATTAGCAACGTGAAACTCCAGGATCATCTGGAACGAGGCATCTCGTTGACCAAGAGGATCACGTAAGCAAATGACGTTGGGGAAGTAGAATAAGAAGTTGGTGGAGTTGAGTCTAGTGGCCCATTTGGGCAAGATGTATTTTTCTGTTTTGTTTCTCATCTCCATGTGTGCGCGGGTTGACAATGCATTAATCTTATAAGCTGTCAGGATTCATCTGGTCTCTTGTCTTCATCTTATCATCTGGTAAAAAATGAGATCGTTCAAATCGTCCAAAATGAAACGCAAAAATGTAAATCCGATTTCTTATTTCTGATGAGTTTCATCACCTCAGGTAAATAAGGGAACATTTCCTTTTTAATATAAAGAAAAAAAGGGAATAAAAAGGACATGTTACTCAGAAAAAATATAATAAGAAAGAAAGAAAGAAAGTAGGGGAAAGAGATGGTGAGCGCGCAGAAGCAATTAAGCTAATATGTTTCAATCGAACATAATAAAAAGATGAGAAGAAGAAGAAGAGAGAGAGAAAGATAGATAGATAGATAGATAGATAGAGAGAGAGAGAGAGAGAGAGAGAGAGAGAGAGAGAGAGAGAGAGAAGAGAGAGAGAGATTTAAATCAAGAGTATAATACTTTTTACATGTTAAACTATTTTGCAATAAGTAAACATCTTAAACGTTGTAATAATTAAATTATCATACTGTGGTATGTCCACAGGTCCTGCTCGTTCATTATCATTTCTATAGGAACATTATATAATTAAGACATATTATTAGGCATTCTTTATTGCCAAACTTTACAGTATCGGTCGTGTGTTACCGAAAATAAAAGTTCATAAATATACATAATGATGTACTTACTTATAGACAATAGAGTAAAAAGCACTGATTTATGCTGGTCTGTCGAGCATACACCTGGGAATATTGGCGTCATTAGATTCAGCTGCAAAAGATTAGTGTGTTGAATCTGTAGTAAAATTTTACTTCTTATATAATTCCAGGTCCGAACACCTGCTGTTTCAGTACAAATTTACCCAACCCCTGCGCACGAGAAGGACGTGAGACAAGGTCAATTCTTATTTTTTCGGAGTTTTCATTTAAACTTCAGTGTTTTATTTCTCCTATAATGGTTGCAATACCGAAGTTAAAGAGCCCAGTACTTTTTTTTATCCAATCATCCCAATTTTCTTCTTCAGTATAACTACATTGACAAAACCCTAGTTACCTGCAAATGAATGGAAGAGTTTAATAGTACCATTATAGTATGTGGCCTACGAAATCATGTCTCCTACCAAAAAACGCATATTATAAGGTTATTATAATAACTGTTAACCTTAACCCTAACCCTAACCCTATTTCAGAATTTTAGAATATTTTAGAATTAAATAGATCTCTGATTCATGTAAATTATGGATAAATTCTTTTTTTAATCATTCTTAATTGCTATATAAAGCTTATGACTGAATTGCATTTCTTGAAATTGAATATATGGGAAAAATAATTAGTTTCAATAAATTGCCTACTACTTATATCTATAAATATACTCTTACTGAGGTAGGACACATTCAAACCGGGTAGGACAGAAACTATAACAGAAACAAAAAGGTTGGCCACATACTATAACAGAATCAAAAAGGTAGGCCACATAATATAACAGCACCGACTTTAATCTATGAAATTTTACTATCAGGGAAAATTTCAAGAACTAAGACTGTTAATAAATCTGCTTTTCTTTACTAATAAAGTAAAATAGTTTGGGAAGAAATTGTCGAATCAGACGAGAAACAGAAAAAAGGCTACATAATCTTAAGATTGGATTATTTCAGAAAAAAAAGGAAAGAATAATTTAAGCGTGCATATTTGGGAATTCACCCATAGCTGGAGGAAGAATATTTGGATTCATACCTTTCACAAGGGAATTAGCGTTATGTGAAATCTATTAATAGGAAAATAGTATTTTAGTAGATAAAATTCTTGAGGCATTTGTTAAAAGAGGAAAGTATAAACACCAGGGAGGCCCAAATTTGACGTAAAATGCCTTTTTGATAAAACGAATTTACCCCCACACACACACTACAGAAAATAATTTACCAAAAATCAGGGAATTATCGGATTTTTAATGAAATTTTCAGTGTTTATTTATCAAAGAATGATCTTTATAATGCATTATTTATTTTATTTCAAAACTTTCCTTATTTTGGGGTCGTAACATTTTTGCGAGTTGGTCATTTTCTATAGTAATTACAGTATAAATAAAGAGTTAAAAGACTGAAGTTATGAATAGAAAAATTTTTTTTACGGTGGCTTTTCTATGAGAAAATAAGTACCGAAAATCGGAAAATAAAATGTAAAAAAAAACATGAATAAAAATTTTTTTGAAGATTTCTTTTTTACTCATTTCGATAATTATTTAATTGGCTATTATCTTATGAAAGAAAAAATTATACATCAATATCTTTCTGCTTAAAAAAAGGGGGGACATTTTCAATAGAGTTTTTCTTCAAAACGTATACTTTGTTTGACTAAAATAAGGTTTGCATTAAATAGATATTTATTTTAAGAATTTAAAAATATAACATTTTAAACTTAACACCAGGCTATTCATATTTCAAATGAATTTTTCATAGCAAAAATACTTAATTAAAGTTTTGAAATAAAATAACTAATGTATTATAAAATTCATTAATTGATAAATCAATAATGAAAATTTCATTAAAATCGGATAATTCCCTGATTTTTGGTAATTTTTTTTTCAATTGCGAATGTTACCTTAAATTTGTAAAAAAAGCCATTTTAAGCCATTTTAAATCAACGTCTCAGACCAAAAGCGATAGAAATTGACCGAAAAAATCGTTTTAAATGTTTTAAAAAATTGTATACGTAATGATACTTTTCTTTTTTGTAATGATGGTCATTATGTTACTACTTATCGTTTTAGACAAAAGTTTGACCTTAAATAATCCATTTAATTAATTTTAATTCGTTTTTAAAACAAAAAATCTGACGCAAGAAAACGAATTTTGGGCCATCCTAATAAACACTTCTATGTTGAGAATGTTCCGGTGTTCTTATTATCTAAATGGTTGTTTCTTAATCAATGTTTAACTATTGTCGGAAGGAAATAGTTGGATTCATGCTTTTACCAAGGGTATTAGTGCTATGCGAAATGCAAACAGTCTCGTCCAGAATATGAAGTGGTCTCACTATGTCATTTCATAACACGCCTCTGCACACACATACAGGCACACACACACACACACACACACACACACACACACACACACACACACACTATATATATATATATATATATATATATATTCTTTATCTGTAAATAATTATATTAACTGTATACATTCGCCATTTAGATTTTTTGGACTGGTGTCCTCATCTTTATTATTATATACTCAACATTTCGGCTAATGTGTCAATCGGCCTTCTTCAGAAAAAACTTCTTTTCGAACTCGCGCGTTTTCAAGTCGTAATCGGGAGTCTTCACGTAACTTCGAACCGACACCCTTTATTCAATCGATTGAGGTAGATTGTTATCATACCGTTAATCATGACCGAGTATGCGTTAAGCTATGTTAAGTATTCTATGTTATTTTCGTCGGTAGTCAGGATTGAACCTGCAACTTCCGGACAAAAATTCAGAAAAATAGTGTATAAGTTATGTGCAAAGATTCTCTTTGTTTTTTGTTTTTTTCTTTTGCTAAAGGAGAATTTTTTTCGATTTTTTGCATCATGATCGTGTTGATGTCGAAGATTGTCTTGGCTCTGTTTTTCTGTCTTTTGTTCGCTATCTTTGTCTGTCTGTCTGTGTCTGTGTCTGTCTATCTGTCTGTCTGTCTGTCTGTCTCTCTCTCTCTCTATCCGTCACTGTCGGCCATCGCTCTTGGTAAGTCCTCTACCCAGCTCCAGTGTCTGCACAGGGCTGATGAATGAGAATTTAGCCAGCCAACAGTGGTTTGTCCATAGATGAACGTCACTTATGAATTGTCCCCTACTTCTCCAGAAGTGTCCAGCATAATTTGTTCATCTTACTTGGAATAGTTTATAAAAAGTGGGCTGCACAGCTAATTTTTTGTAGCGTGTTGCTTCTAGAAAAAACTTATGGGAAAAGAGTTAACAATCAATAATAGCAGCTTTTCTACAGTATATTTTACGAACCCTGTGACGTAACGTTCATGTACACTGAAGAAAGGATCTTGTCCTATTTTTTCGTCAGAACCTTAAAAATATTCGATCGTATCCAATTATAAGTGGAGATGTTATTGAGAGAGAGTGAATGAAGCTAGAATTCTTGGCCATTTACGTTTTGCTAAGGAATTAGATTAGACCAGGCATGTAAAAACCTGTCAATTGCTGAGGCATATTGCATGTTAAAACATGCATTTTGGGTTAAGAACTTCTTAAATGAGTCATACAATTTGAATTTAATTGAAACCTACATTCTCTCTCAATTTAACGACGGTGATGTCATTTTAGAAGATTTAACTCAAGTACAAAACAAAATTCAGATGTAATAAAATATGTTCGCTGTACCTTCATCTCAATTATAGATATTTCCACTTTAAAAATTAAAGTATTAACGGGAAGCTAAACAAATAGGGTTGGTTTAGCTTAGTCGGTAGAGCAACTGCCTTGGAATTGTAAGGTCCTGAGTTCAATATCGATCCCTGCCAACTCAGCGTATGAGTAGCAGATTGCGTAATCTGGTCTGTGCGGTAAAGTGGGGAGCTGATGGTATGTGTGGCGCTCCACCGCAGCAAAAACAATCTCTATGGTCTAACGCTAGTGAAAAGGAGATAGACTCCTTCGCTGTCTTGGCTGATATCATCAATAGGCCGCTCCGGCAACTTAAACAAGTAAGGGGACAGTAGATTTTAAAATATCTATAGGCAAAAGAATGCAAGATATTAATGAAGCTGGCAAAAAGAAAATGCACCACCCCCCACCGGGCGGTGTAAAAACTGATTTCTGAAAGATAGTGCCTGAGTGGGGTGGGAGTTAAAAATTCAGTGTTTGTGGGGTTGTATCATAAGTAAAAAAATTATCAAATATATTAAAGGAGTAAAAAACTAAAACAATTTGAAATAGAAACTTAGTTCTGCCCCCCCCTCAAATTAATAATTAATTTGAATATTTTAGACATAAATTTTACACAAAATCGTAATTATTTATTAGTAAACTTTTGTAAACCTCTGTTTTGTAAATCTCTTGTTTGTAAACCTCTGAAGAACAGGCGAGGGTAAAAAATAATTTTTAAAACTGGTTTGTCTATTCTATGTATTGACGATTTTAGGTATTTTGTGTCATAAGCAGTGACTTTGTTTTTGTTACAGACAAATCGATACCGAATCTCAATTATTAATCGAAGATGTAAATCGAATGATTACTTCTTAAAGTCTATGTAAACTGAAGTCTTCGGTACTAGTGCGGCCAGATGTCGGCAGTAGTGTAATGGTATCGTAGAAAATGGACTCGTCGACCCAAGTGCAAATCCTGGACTAGGCTGTTTGCATTTCACATAGGGCTAATACCCTTTGGAAGGTTATATATCTAACTACTCTCAACCAAGTTATGGGTAAATAGTAGGGCAGACTGGGCTCCTTAACCTTGGCTAAGTAACCAGTCTAGAAGAAGATAAACTTTGTATGTATATAATGTAAATAATCGAACAACTGAAGTATATAATATATATTTGATTAAATAACGTTAAGAAACAGAAATAAAGAGAAACGATTCTCACTTATCGAGTCTTCTAAGATAAATATGAATTCATTTGACACACACACATCGGACGAATCTATAATTGTTATTCTTCAATCTAGCATCTGAGTGTCTCTATCTATAGTTATTTACTAAGCCTAGTTTAGATGTGGCACAAGGCCAGAAGTGTGGAGCACCCAGTGAGAATCGAACCCACTAAAAATGGTCTGCAAATCCAGCTTGCTAACCCTACACCACGTGAGGTGCCCAAATGTCTCCATTTATATATGATGGTGGTCGGCTATTTTCATTCTTTGGCGATCAGTGTTCCAACTCGAGTGTCGGTGACATTTTATTCATATATGACAATCAGACCGAAAGTGAACGTAATAATGCGATCAGAGTTCGAACTCACTTACTATGAGTCCAGCATGTTAGTCACTACGTCAGAGGCATCCACCTCTAGTGTCTATTTTAATTCATACTAAATGACCATAGACAAAAGTACACAAGTTATCTAATAAATTGTCAGTTGACTAATTGGATGGAATAATGAAATAAAGTCTTTCGTAAGGGGCCTCCTTGTTGCCACTTGACCCCTTCTTGGCGGAAGGAACAATGGACATGTTGGGCACCAAAAACCACTCACGTTTACTTCAAGAAGTAATTTTGTGGTGTGACTTTGGCCAGTCAATAGAGGAAAGAAAACGCCCTTTCATTGATAGGCGGAAGCCATTGACCCCCCCCCCCAGTAGAGCGGGGGGCGAGTGGTTTTGATGAAGTTCCAAGTGCTCGAATTCACCCTTCCAAAACCAATGTTCAACTGCATGTCATTCTTATCTCTCAGATCGGCTAAATCCACTGGACACATTTTTTTTTTCTTGTTAATTAATACTAGGTCTAGTCTTCTGGCCGGCAATAGGTGATCCAGTTGTATCACAAAATCCCAGAGAATCTAAGCAGTCTCTCTAGAACTGATTCTGCTCCATTTGGTTGTATGGTCAAAGTGTAGTTTTCTTGCCAATTCTCAATATATCCCATTTTCCACCCAGTCTTGTCAGTCTTGTACTTCCTTTGTGCTCGTTTGCTGCATTCGCTTATTATGTGATCAACAGTTTCGTCTTTGTCTCCAGACTTGCTATTCTGCTGAGTATTATTTATTTTCACTTTGATAAAATTGATCTTTCTGACATTGAGATTATTATTATTATTATTATTATTATTATTATTATTATTATTATTATTATATGAATTTTAATATGATTTTTATTTTATTTTATTTTATTTTTTATTAATTTTCCTTGTTTATCTTATTAATTCTTACCTTTTTCTTTTAGTTAATTTCGATTTATTTCGTTCCCATGCCTCCACGTGCCAAAGTTTCGCCCTTTTGACCAGAGAACTGTATAAAACAGTAGTTGTCGCTCGGCCCTTTCAAGCAGGATTTTCGAAAGTCGTAAACGACCCTTTTAAATTACAGTCGCAGACGTAACCCAAGTCGTAAACGGCAAGTTGACTTATATTAAGTTGTAACTTAGATAATTCAACAGCGCTGACATAACCACACGTGTACATGAACAAGTGTGTTTCACGAATACATGTGTATGTTGTATAAACATAGCGAACATCAGAACCATCTTGACGACTTTAGTGGACTTATCCTGTCCCCCCCCGAAAAAAACTGAACCTGAAATTGCTGTTGATTATCTGATACACAAATGAAAAACATACCACATCATTAATCTCACTTCGTTTTTCAGGAACACCGATAGTAGTAGGATTGGGGTACTTACTAGTCGCATAAATTCCCAAATGGGTTTGAAGGGGCTCTTTAGCCTTGGTCGGCAACCCACCAACTCAAGGAGAAGTCCGACACAAAACGTCTGCTGCCTTTCAAGGAAAGGCTATGGGAGTAAACCCCGAAAATAAATCAGGAGCTGGAGTCCCTAAGGTGGTGTAATGCTGAAATCCAGTGCTACCCATTAACTCCTGTGACACTACCGTTGTCAAACCGCATTGGTCCCTTACATTTCCTTAGGCAGTGTGGAGAGGGGTGATTTGCTGCATGAGCAACAGCTCATCCTCCATAAGAACCCACCCAGGCTATGTAGTTATAAAAAAAAAACCTTGAGACTACTTCATCTTCTCTCGTAGACGGAAGGCTGCCAACTATTATTATTATTATTATTATTATTATTATTATTATTATTATTATTATTATTAGTGGGAACCATGGATATATCATGGAATGATAATTTGACTAATATATGTTTACTTAAGAGCTATTGCAATAGTTCAATATATAAAAAGTATGATAATCTTTGTCGAAATTCTTTCTTTCCTTTTTTCTTTATTCTCTTCTTTTTTCCCCCTTTTTTTTCAAACTTAACACATTAAGAAACCATTGCAACAATTTTTCACTTTGAATAACGCCATCTCATTCATCATATCCTTTTAAAAATCAATCAATCTTGTGTTACTCAATGTAAAAACTTTTAGAACTAAAAACCCTTCAAATTTAAGAGATTTGCAGCAAATCTTTGATTTTAATTAAATTGAATATATAATCCTCATTAGTATTATATGTATTATTCGGACTATTGTCCTCATCTTCATTGTTATCTGTAGAACGTTTCGGTCGATGTGCCTCCGGCCTTCATCAGGTATTTCTTGTCGGACTCGGGAACCTTCTCGGACTCAAGAACCATCTCGGACTCGGGAAATACCTGAAGAAGGCCAGAGGGCACATCGGCCGAAACGTTGTACAGATAACAATGAAGATGAGGACAATAGTCAGAATAATACATATAGTACTAATCATCAAGCCTCATCTCAAAAAATTCAGATAAATAGTATAATCCCCGTGTTCTGGATTTGCATCCTGTAAAATCAAGGTGGTCCATTCCAAATCATTGTCATTCATAAATATTGAACACATTACTACAAAAGAATAACAAATAGACTTTATTGTCTAAACAAATTCTAAGAGAAACAATACAAAATAAATGATAGATCAATGTCCTAAGGAAAAAGAATCGTTGTAGATAGTGTGGAGGCTACGAAATGGAGAATAAATGTTATCACTTACTGTGTAGAAAAACCATCGTGTAACAGTTACGCGGGAAAAATTCAACCGGTGCGTAGAGTTTCCGTGAAACCATAGGGTGTATAAAGAGTCATGTAACTGGTACAGGAAATGCCTGTTATTGACTCCCAGTCATAAAGACCAAAGATACAACATAGCTCTGACGGCTGAAGAGTCTGAGAGAAAGAACATTTGATTTTGGTGGCACTGCTTTTATATACTACCGACAGCAACGCCACCTTACGGAAAACTTAAGCAAGTGAGGAAAAATAACTCCTGCATATATATATATAGGGCCGGGTTAGCTCAGTCGGTAGAGCGTTCGGTTAGAAACCACAAGGTTCCTAGTTCGATACCGGCCCTCGTCAACTCTGCGTATGTGTAGCACAGGGAATTTGTGCGGTAAAATAAGGAGCTGATGGTAGGTGTGGCGCTCCAACTCAGACGCTAATATAATCTCCTTTGTCTAGCGCTTGTGAAAAGGAGATAGACTTCCTCGCTGATTGACTGATACTGACTTTAGGCCACCCCGACGACTTTACTTTACTTTATATATTTTTACTTGAAGGCACTTACAACGCATGTATCGCATAAAATTCGATACTTTTTCTTATAGAAAATGAACTTGACAAGTGTAATCCCAGTAAAGGATGGCTCGATGTGTAGAATACCGTACAGACTGTTTCGACTTTATTAAGTCTCATCAGCGGTATATACTAACGATTTCCCTCCGACAGAAATCGAAACCAGGACTATATATATATATATATATATCCCTCTGGCAAGGTCCAGGTACTGTTTTGTTTCCCTTTATTTTTATGTTGTGACCTGCTAGAAGGGAAAAGCGGACGTTCATTTCTTTTGTTTTTTTTTCTCCATACCCAACTGTATTTTTGTTCAATATTTCCTATATACTTGAAAAAAAAAACCTTGCAAATCTTGATTCCATGTACTTTTATTCACGAAGGCCAAAATTGAAACCATGCGCAACAAAAGACACCAATATGTTCAACATTTCCCTCTCTACTTGCAAATCTTGATTCCATGTACTTTTACCAAGTGAGGCCACCAATGAAACCATTCACAGCCACAGCAATAAACTTGTCTCCAATCCTGATCCATTAAGCTACTTTCTCTTTTGACACGTTTTTACTTTGGCGCTAATTTGATCTTTTCTCCTCGATTCTGTCTCCAGTTTATTTGGTCTAACTCATGCCGTTAGATTCCATTTCGAGATCTGTCTCGTTGTTGATTGACGTAAAGTGTTACAACATCTCATTTTTTTTGTAAATTTAAGTAATTAATTATAAAAATGACAGCTAAATATGAAATGCCATTTCTCAAATGGTTCGAATCATATGTGAGATCTTTTAATTTGTATTCTCTCATACGTCATTTCTTTCTTTCTTTCTTTCTTTCTTTCTCTTCGCAATTTACTTTGCTTCTTTCTTTCTTTCTTTCTTTCTTTCTTTCTTTTCCTTTTTCCTGCGTTCACTATTTTTTCTTTCTTTCTTTCTTTCTTTCTTTTTCTTCCTCTTTCTTCTTTCTTTTTCTTTCTTTTTTCTTTCTTTCTTTCTTTGCTTTTTTTTCTTTTCTTTCTCTCTTCTTTTTTTTTCCTTCTTCTTTTTTTTTTTCTTTCACTTTTCCTTCTTCTTTTTTTCTTCTTTTTTCTTTCTTTTCTTTCTTTCGATTGTTTTTTTTTTCTTTGACATATATGCTTTCTTTCATTTTTTTTTCTTTCGGTCATTTTTTTTTTGCTCCTACACCTTCTTCTTTCTTTCTTTCTTTCTTTCTTTCTTTTTTTTATTATTCTAGTTTTTTCTTACAAATATATATATATATATATATATGTATGTATAAATTAAAATAGTTGTAAGCAACCCAAGCACAACACTGCGTTGGGTCAACAACCTGTACTGAAAAGATTTGCTTTATGCCAAAAATTGCAGAGCTGTTTTAAAAGCTGATACTATAATAAGGACCCCATGTTGCATTCCTGTGACCCTTAATTTCGTGCTTAAGCAATCTTCAGACAGGTTGTTGTTAATGATAGCTATGGAAAAACTAGATGTTAAAATGCTTTCACAGACTTTTAATGCTTTTACACACAACACACACACACACACACACACACACACACACAAACACACACACACACACACACACACACACATATATATATATATATATATATATATATATATATATATATATATATATTACTAAGCTAATCTTATTAGTACAATCTTGCGGTAAGGAAATACCTCACCAAATAATTTGATTGTAAAAATATACTACAAAAATTCCTGGGAAATTATATAAAAAATGAGAGTCGTACCAACCGAAAATAATCGATTAACACTATGTTACTTGCCGCCTCCAAAGAATATATATATATTTACCAACCCCTCCGCACGAGCAGGATGTGACACAAGGTCAATTTCTTAAGCTGAGTTCAACACGTTTGAATTCAGAGTTTTCCTTCTCCTAGACCGGTTGCCTAACCAAGGTTAAAGAGCCCAGACTGCCCTACTATTTACCCATAGCTGGAGGTAGAGTAGGATTCATACCTTTCCCAAAGGTATTAGCGTGAAGTGTAATGCAATTACCACATCCAGGATTTTAACTTGTGTCAACGAGTCCATTTCCCATGACTTTAACCATTCCACCACGCGCTTCCTACTCCAAAGAATATATAGGTTTGTCTAAAGCTAAAATATAGTGCTCAATGCATAAGTAGAACAAATAGTAATATTAATCCTAATATGTCAGGTCTACCAAATTACTATTCTATTACTATGAATCTGACTCAGATTTATGCCCTGATGAGCTAGTAAGCGAAACTGTTAATTAGTAGACCTATCTTATTAGAATTGATATATATATATATATATTATATATATATATAATATATATATATATATATTATGCATACACAGTCCATGGCCCAAATAAATGAGTTGTAGTGTGAGTGAAAAGGGGGTTGGGGATTTGTAAGAGAGGGATTGAGAGGAAAATTATTTAGCAAATTTCTTTTTAAATTAAAAAAATACGATAAGAAATCGCGTATTACAATGTTCGTTTGTTGCAATATTTGTATCTAATATCGCCTATCCATTACCTGTTATCTAATACCTTTTACACTGCCCTTCACCCGTTACATTCTAACTTTTTTATTGATCAATTCACTTTTGACGACGAGCCTACTAAGAGAAAAAATTCCAAAATGTACCCGGATGGAATAAGCCCCTTTATATAGAGATTGCAGAATTGCTTGAATTTGTAACGTTGTTTCAAAGGTTGCCACTTGATTCAGGTGACAAAGGACTAGACAAACTTGTAACAAAAAACTAAAAAAACTCACGTTACAAGTTCTTTTTGAACTAGTCTCATAAATAACAGCAACAGCAACAAAAAAAGATCTTAGTTATTTTTTGTTCCATCGATTAAGGGAAGACTCCCTCCCTAATAAACTGTAGGTTGGAGAAGGTCTCTCCCTTAAGCCTATCATATAGGTATATTTCCCTTTAGGATGTAATATATAGTTAATATATTTAATATATAGTTAAACAAAAGACACATCTCCTGTTTAACAATTTTATTTTTGATCTTTTCGAGTTTTCTGGCCAACATTTTAATATTTTTGGGTGGAATTCGTGGATAAGTCCACCAAAGTTCAGTTTCCGAGTACTTTCGGCACTTCGAAGTGCCATCATCAGGGGTGATGTATTTCAATTAAAAAAAATTTTTTTTTTAAATTATATTAATGTGGAGGCTGGAAGGAGAAGAATTGATGAGAAAGGTGTTATAGGCATTTTAAAACGTGTGTACTGCATTTTAATAAAATTTTGTTTAAGGATGGTTTCTATTGTTTTATGTGTAGAGCTTCTAGTATTTGGAGTTTTTGCAGAATGTGTGTATTTTCCGTTAGAATATTTCGGTAATTAAAAAAACAACAACAAAAAACAAAACAAAACTGGAACACATCACCCCTGATGATGGCACTTTGTTGTGCCGAAAGTACTCGGGAATTGAACTTTGGTGAACTTATCCACGAATTACACCCAGATATTAAAAAGTTAGCCAGAAAACACGAAAAGATCAAAAATAAAATTGTTAAAAAGGAGATGTGTCTTTTGTTTAATTCTACACACACACACAACACACACACACACACACACATATATATATATATATATATTATAATATAATATATATGTGTGTGTGTGTGTTGTGTGAGATTATAAATGCAGAATCTTGAGAGGCTGCCGCTGAGAATGACGGTGTAGTTGGCGCCACGTCAATTTCCTCTTCAGGAAACGGCATCTTCGAATTCACCCCACACACACACCTTTTATTTTCTACAATATATTTTTCCAGGCTAGGACACAGGGGCTCTGTAAAAGCCGAGACGTCTAAAATCCCTCATGAAAATTCTTTCTTAATAAGGGTGACACGTCTAACTCGTTAACTGAATTATATACGAGAAATAAAAAGCGATAATTTTACAGCAAATATATAAATAATATACGCACAAACACACCTCCGTTTCTCTCATACACTGTATATATGTCTGTCTGTCTTTCTGTCTCTTTCATATATATATATATATATATATATAATATATATATATATATATTGACATCAGCTATACATTGCAATTTCACTCTGAGCTCAATGGTTTATTTCTCTTTAAATAATCTATTTATTTCTCCTATCTAGTATTTAACAGATTAGACATCGTCAAATACTTTGACTAAATCCTGATCAAATATGAGCATTCGAAAAGAATAAGAATAAGAATAAGAATAAGAATAAGAAGAAGAAGAAGAAGAAGAAGAAGAAGAAAGTCACACGACTCTAAATATCTGTCTGTCACACTCTTTCTATGTTGGTACACTAACTCTCTCTCTCTCTCTCTCTCTCTCTCTCTCTCTCTCTCTCTCTCTCTCTCTCTCCTCTCTCTGCCACCGAAGACTCTATCACTCTTGTGTATATACCCAACGAGGATATATGAATACATAATACATCGTCAAATAATTTGTCTGAATACTGATCAAATATGAGCCTTCGTTATGCGAGGAAGCCTGTGAATATTAAACATTCAGAATGGATTAACTGTAAAGAGTTAAAGTAGTGTCTTATAGACATACACATACATACATATGCATAAATACATACGCGCATACACGCGCGTACATACATGAACACATGCACACATATACATATAAACAGACTGGGATAGGTAGAAAGAAAGACGAAAAAGACTGAGGAAGATAGATTGATGGATAGATAAAATAGATAAAGTGGACAGAGATAGGTAGATAGAATGTTAGATAGATGGATAGATGGGGGAACAGACTGAGATAGATAAGATAGATAGATAGATAGATAGAAGCGGATAGATAGGTAGATGAGGAAACAGACTGAGTTAGATAGATAGATAGATAGATAGATAGATAGAAGCGGACTAAGATAGATGAATAGATAGGCAGGTAGATGTAAGGTAGATAGATAAACAGATTGAGAAAGATAGGTAGATAGGCACAGGCTAAGATGCATATATAGATAGAAACAGACTGAGATAGATAAATATATAGATGTGAGGGTGTAAAAATGAAAAAAATAAATACATAAAAATAAATAAATAAATAAAATAATGAACGACTTTTTAAAACCATTTTCTAAATAAAAATCATGGGTCGTTAATTACACTAGATATGTTTTTGAAACTTCAAAGTTTACCTTCTCTCTAGACATAACCTATTTGCTAAAAAACCTTGTTCTGGCAAAAAATAAGGGTCGTTCCTTACACACAGCCATTCATTACTCGACTATATACGGTAGTGCGATATTTTAGCGGCCTTATAAAAAAAACCCCTCAGTATACAACCTGAAATTGCATATTACTCCACGCACAAAATAAATTTAAAAAATATTACAGTACCCATGGCGTAGTGGCTAATGTGATAGTCTGCGATATTGTCGGAAGAGAGTTCGAACTCCAGTCTTGCTATTATGTTCACTTTCGCACTAATACTGTTGGGTTAAATAGTGCCACTACAGTTCTTCTAAAAGGATGGCTTTGTCATTAGATAACCCATGAAGGTTGATATGCCTTTTAACAAAGAAGCTAAACCAAACAAAATATTTAACAAAATAAATAATTTGGATTATTTTGAAAATTCCCTCATCTCTATTGTTATCTGTACAACGTATTGGCCAATGTGTCCTCCCGGCCTTTTTCAGATATTTCTTTGTCGGACTCTGGAACCTTCTCCACCTATCGAATTATCAGAGGGAAAAAATGTTATATTCACTGTTTGCATTTCATATAGCGCTAATAACTTTAGAAAATATATGCATTCAAATATTCTCCCTCCAGCTATGGGTAATATAGAAGAGCAGATTGGGTTTGTTATCCTTGGTATAGTAACCGATTTAAGAGAATGAAAACTCATAATTCAAACCAAATAAACTCGTGCGAAGGGGTTGGGCAAATGTATGTATTTTCCAAAAATTATATTTAATCGGGAAGTGGCAATAAATATCAAATTGTTCGGCTATTGTACGTCCGCCCAACATACTTTGCAGGATGTTTGTACTGGCGTTTCTATGACGACACGCGCTGATGAACCGATCCAGAGGCAAAGCCAACACAGAAAAACCAGCGCAGACCATCCGGCGAAATGAATGTCGTAAATATACTGAAGCTGAGAGTTGGACGATCCTTTGCCCGGACCTTAAATCGTATGCAAGAAATCTTAGCACACACACTGCGAAACGACCATAAAGTTCCAAGTACAAATCCAAGTCAAGTCTTGTACATAAAAACACATTACATACATGCACACATGGTCAAACTGAATGAGCACACACACACAGTCACACACACACACACACACACACACACACATACATATATATATATATATATATATGGAGGGAAGGAGTGGTTAAAAAAGGGGATTAATTATTCCCATATAGTACACACCACTATTTGCACTAATTCACCCCTTTTCTCTCCCTGGGGCTCTTGATTGCTTTATAGCTAAACATTTATTTAATACATAAGTTATTAAATTGAATTTTCTACTTGGTTTGAAACTTGCATACAGAGACTTTCTCTAGATCTTCGTCATTTTCTCCACCCCTCTTTCTATTTGGTTTGAGGCGCGTGGTATAATGGTTACCGTCGTGGGAAACAGACACGGCGAGACGAGTTCAAATACTGGAGGCGACTCTGTGCGTTTCATATAGTGCTAATACCCCTGGAAAAGGTACGAATCGAACTATTCTCCCGCTAAAAGGTACGGCAGGCCGGAATCTCTAAATTTAGTAGGGCAACCAGTTCTGGAGATGGAAAATTCTAAATTCAAACCAAAGGAGCTGTCTTCTCGTTTTTGAAAACTACTTTGAGAGTTCCTACCCCCTATCTCCTCTTTAAAAAAATATTTCATTTTATCTTTTATTTCATTCATTATTATTTCACTCCTTGTGAATTTTTTATACTAGAATTAGTTGGTGTAGCACAGGGATATGTGTGGTTAAGTTAGGAGCTGATGGTAGGTGTGGCACCCCACCTCAGACGCTTAAAAAACTATCTCCTTGGTCTAGCCCGCCATGTCGGCTGCGACGTTAGAATACACCGACTGCACCTCTGCAGAGGGGTAAGACTCCCTGTTGGCCGTGGGTGGCGACCCGTGATGATTAAGGATAGAACCCAGGTGGAGGAGCAGTCCATGACTTGCAATAATCCACTTTGGCCCTATCTTGGGCTAGACGGGCGGTCGGAGAGGCCCCCTCCGATCAATCGGCTGGTCACGTCAAGCTCTAGCACCTATATGATTGCCCCAACCT
>CM042159.1:2184055-2189055 GCA_023376005.1 Doryteuthis pealeii | reverse complement strand
TGGTTTTTCACTGAAGTCTGTATGACAGTATGTCTCTTCTGGTTTCTAGCTGATTTCAAGAGTGATATGGTCTAGATGTTCCCGATTCATCCTCTGATCTCAATTTCGTAGACAGACAGCCGGAGAGACTGAGATATTGAGATATTTATCTAGAGGAACATTATACAACCAAAACGAATAATATTATGTTATTTATTAAGACCTCTACTGCACTGAAGCTCTGTAGTCTAAAACAAAATTGCATAAATATAGAGAGAGGAGAAATAAGACGTGAAAACCAATTTATCTATCTATCTATCTATCTATGGTCGACCTTGATCGCCTTGTGTCTTCGTACAATCCAACACTTTCCCTTGTTACCCCACTATTGACTCAGAAGAGTGGACGGTGGATCTTTGCAATTAAAGCGTCTGCGTGCTGAAACAAACAAAGTCGAGGGTCATCTGTGCCAGTTCATTGGCGACCTTTCTGTTGAAAGAGAAGAAGGGAAAAGAATGTCTACAACTTGAGTCAACAATATTGACCTTATCGTCATAACGCCATTTCTCCTCCACAGACAGACAAAAGAAATCCAACAAAATTAGGTTTCCTTTACTTTTTCCTGTTGATTTTGCTCTCTTTATTTTTAGCATCGTTTTTATAATATGCACACATAACTCATGCTAGACGATCCGCTAACCCGTTCGGGTTGTGTTGTAGCAGTCGTCTGTGATGATATTTATGCTTCTAAGAAGAGGTGAAAGATTTTTTTCATCAAGATTTTCATATTTGTCTATGTAATATCGATAATTTGGATGACTATATATATATATATATATATATATATATATATATATATATAGTAACCGACGTTATTTGCGATCCAGAATGTGACATTAAGAAAAGATCTTCAATAAACACCATGGGATCTAACTCAACAACCTGATGATTGCCCCTTGGCATGAAACCTGAGTAGCTGTTTATAATAAACATTGATCTATAAAAACTCAGCAAATTAAATAAATATTAGCTCTCACAATTTGTGATTGAGCACTGTATTTTCTTTGTTTCATCACAAAATAAATTTGTTTTTATATATACCTATATATATATATATATATATATATATATATATATATATATATATATATATATGTGTGTGTGTGTGTGTGTGTGTGTGTGTGTGTGTATATATTATATTATATTATATATATCATATATTCTATTATTATCTTACATATGTAAGATAATAATAATAATTTTTTTAAACATAATCCTTTTTCGATCCTTCTTTTTTATAGAATATATATATATATATATATATTATGATAATGGTACACAGTAATAACCTACTCGGGTTTCACCATAAGGATCTTCAGGGTTAAATCCACTGGATTAATCAAGATATTGGTTCTGTAACCAACCGCTTATCACAAAAGAATACACACGTGCAATCAACTGCAATTAATCAATATCTTGATTAATCCCGTGGATTTAACCCTGAAGATCCTTATGGTGAAACTCGAGTAGGTTATTAACGTGTACAATTATGATAATAAATTTGCTCTACCAACGCATTGAGCACTTTATATTTGTTATATCGCTGCCTTATCATTGTGAATCTTGCATCAACTAACCATTGTAACCTGTTTCACCGGTAAGTCACATTTTCCACAAATACCATATATATATATATATATATATATATATATTATATATATTATTGGGTTCTTTAACCATGGCTAAGTAACCAGTCAAGGAGAAGGAAAACTCTAAATTCAAACCTGTTAAACTTCGCTTAAGAAATTGACCTCGTATCGCATCCTGCTCGTGTGGAGGGGTTGGTTGTGGATGACTTATTAATTATTATTAATTATTAATATATATGCTCCCATAAATTTGGTAATGAGCTCTCTAATTGGTAATTTAAATTAACTCTCACTACTAAGCAAATAAGCAATGATCATTTCTCCGGAAATTTGATCTCTCAGTGACCGAATGATACATACACTTTCTATGTATTTAATAGTTTAAAAACACCAGTCCCGCATCAGCTGTCAGTGGGCGAGGGGATAAGATATCGGACTACCATACGGTCAGTCTGAGTTCGAACCCTACCCAAGGATAGTTGTGTCTAGCCACACTGAGGAGGCATGATATGCCGAAACACGTGTCTGTGGATGACTTATTAATTATTATTAATTATTAATATATATGCTCCCATAAATTTGGTAATGAGCTCTCTAATTGGTAATTTAAATTAACTCTCACTACTAAGCAAATAAGCAATGATCATTTCTCCGGAAATTTGATCTCTCAGTGACCGAATGATACATACACTTTCTATGTATTTAATAGTTTAAAAACACCAGTCCCGCATCAGCTGTCAGTGGGCGAGGGGATAAGATATCGGACTACCATACGGTCAGTCTGAGTTCGAACCCTACCCAAGGATAGTTGTGTCTAGCCACACTGAGGAGGCATGATATGCCGAAACACGTGTCTGTGGATGACTTATTAATTATTATTAATTATTAATATATATGCTCCCATAAATTTGGTAATGAGCTCTCTAATTGGTAATTTAAATTAACTCTCACTACTAAGCAAATAAGCAATGATCATTTCTCCGGAAATTTGATCTCTCAGTGACCGAATGATACATACACTTTCTATGTATTTAATAGTTTAAAAACACCAGTCCCGCATCAGCTGTCAGTGGGCGAGGGGATAAGATATCGGACTACCATACGGTCAGTCTGAGTTCGAACACTACCCAAGGATAGTTGTGTCTAGCCACACTGAGGAGGCATGATATGCGAAACACGTGTCTGTGGATGACTTATTAATTATTATTAATTATTAATATATATATATATATATATATATATATATATATATATATATATAGTAAACCTGGTTAATCAGAGACTATTTACGTGGGTTTCTCCTAACGGATCATCTGGATAATGTAGAATTACCCTGATGATCCGCGAGGAGAAACCTAGGTAGATACTCTCTGACTCATTAGGCTTAGTATTATTATTTATTTGCCCTTGTTAATATATTGAGCCCTTTATCATATTTAACTTAGTCAATTCCTTCGGTAATTACATGTTATTTTCTGGGGGTGCACATGTTTTCGTCTTTTCTTTCCAACAATTATTTTTTTTTATTCCAGGCATAAATGTGTATTTGTAATTAAAAATTATAGTGCCTGGAGTTTTTTCTTCACCGTCAGAATTTAAAAATGAGAAAAACAACATTTATATGTGTCTGTGTGTGTGTGCGTGTGTGTGTGTGTGTATCATATTAAGAATGATAGGAAATAAGACAGTGTTTGCATAGTAAAGTAATCAATACTAAATTAACAGACCAGGTCTAGTTATACAAAGGACTCAACAAGCATTTTATTATTCGTCCATTTGAGCATTATGTAATATACATGGAACTTGAGAATCGGAAATATAATCCATAATCTTGTATCATATATATATATATATATATATATATATATATTATATGTGTGTGTGTGTGTGTGTGTGTGTGTGTGTAAGGTATCCAAAAACTGGTAGTAAGGGATGATTCTAAATGGGATCTTCAAAATCTCACTGTATAACCATACTGTATGCTCTTTTAGGTGCAAACATATATTCATACAAGTATTTTTATAAATCCCTAGAGAGAGCTCAATGTATAATAATCAATAATTTAGATTAAATACAGCGATTTAAATACAGGAAAAAACTCAACAAACAGTCATTCTGTAATAAATTTATTTCGACCAAAACTATATATATATATATATATATATATATATATATATATATATATATATATATAAGTACTTGGTAATTTGCTTGAAGCATTGTTAAGTATGTTATAATATATTAATGATTTGAAGGCAATTACAATGCGTATAAAAAATAAATTATTTTAATTTTTTATACGCATTGTAAATGCCTGCAAATTATTAATATATTATAATATATATATATATATATATATATGTATATATATATATATATATATATATATCCAATCTCACTGACAAGTTAAAAAGACAATTCTTTCAAGCTGTGGTTGTATCAGTGCTGCTGTATTGCGGCACCACTTGGACCCTAACGAGAATACGTTTGATGGGAGCTTCACAAGAATGCTGTGTGTGGTCTTGAACAAGTCATGGAAACAGCACCCCACAAGGAAGCAGCTGTACGGCCACCAGCCCTCTATCTCACAGACCATCCAAGTGAGACTGGCAGGACATGTTGGACACTGTTGGAGGATCAAGGACGAACTTATAAGCGACGTTCTCCTGTGGAAGCCAACACATGGACATGCTAATGTGGGCCACCCAGCAAGGACCTACATTGAGCAACTCTGCGTGGACACTGGATGCTGCGCAGAGGACCTTCCTGGGGCAATGAATGATAGAGAAGATTGGCGAGAGATTGTCATGGATATCCGTGCTAATTGCGCGACATGATGATGATGATGATGATATATATATAAATGTTAAAATGATACCAAATCTTATTATAATGGAGATTGTATGTTTGTCTGTCTGTAACCGAAACTATATTACTACTCAAGTCCCAATTCCCTTAGTTATTTACATCACATTCTCCATGATTTTATTTCTATTTAAACCTCAATTATTAGTAAAATTGTTTTACATCATTAAGGCTGTTAACAATATCTACATACTAATAACATGCAATTGTATTTATATATACAACAAAATAGCTGTTTACAGTGTGAATGTGGAGGCTAATTTGCATATTGATCTTAAAAAATTGATTTTAATAAATATATGCTTAGTATTATTGATTTCTAATTGTTTGGTTTTATCTTATTGAATATGAGCAAAAATCTCAGGGATAAATCTTAAAAGAAATCCATTAAAAAGAAGAAATAACTGTAATTATTTTAACTAAATAGTTAAATTAGGAAAATTTACCATTGAAAGACGGGAGTAATGGAAAATGATGGAAGAGGTTGTTTAAAAGTTGTTCTATTTT
>CM042159.1:2176555-2179055 GCA_023376005.1 Doryteuthis pealeii | reverse complement strand
ATGTGAGCAAGAAACCTGCATTCCCTGAATTAGTGTTTAACTGTTAAAGGTGTATGACATGTTCCACATTGTGGTTGTTGTTCTTGTTTGAGTATATTGGAGTGCGTTAGTCTTGTATGACCAATGCCTAATCGGCACACAATGACAAATGGTAATCATGTGTCCCTCCTCAATGAGTGCAATTAGGATTATGTCCAATGTGGGGGTTTTAAGTAGTGTATCGGCCACACAGTATGGTTGGTGATTGACCGGAGTCATAAACCATGTGACTTAGGCTAGCCTATAAATACAGGTGGTGAATTAAAGCACACCTTATAACACAATAATTCCAACATATATATATATATATATATATATATATATATATATATATATATATATAATTATTCTTAGTGTTGAGGATCATTCAATGAAGAGTTTATTTGTAGTGATACAGGTCATCCGTAATGCGAGTACGATGCCTTTTATAATTTGAAGATTTGATTTATAATATTACATTTATTTGGATTTAGAAAGAAAATACTCATAATACATAATTTCCTCAAATTTTACATCAATCCTAATATATAATTATTTATAAATATTTAATATATAATTAATATATAATACTTAATCTATTTAAAATCTAAATAGAAAAAAAGATTATACTCATTATACATATTTTCTTAAATCTTCCTCCAATCCTAATAATATATAATAAAGATAATCTTTTTATTTACTTGTTTACTGTCCATATAATTAGATTAATACATTTTATTTTTTACAACTGAAAATAAGAATAAATAAATAAATAAATACAAAAAATAGAAAATTAGAGAAGGGAGGGAAAGAGAAAGAATCAAATAAAAAGACGGTTACGTAGAAAGATTCTTATGCTTAGCTTTCATTTTCTTTTCTTCTCTTTCTTTCTTTGTTTGGATTTCTTTCTCTTTCCCTCCCTTCTCTTAATTTTCTATTTTTTGTATTATTTATTTATTATTCTTATTTTCAGTTGTAAAAAATAAAATGTATTAATCTAATTATATGGACAGTAAACAAGTAAATAAAAGATTATCTTTAATTATATTATTAGGATTGGAGGAAGATTTAAGAAAATATGTATAATGAGTATAATCTTTTTTTTCTATTTAGATTTTAAATAGAATTAAGTATTATATATTAATTATATATTAAAAATATTATATAATAATTATATATTAGGATTGATGTAAAATTTGAGGAAATTATGTATTATGAGTATTTTCTTCTAAATTCCAAATAAATGTAATATTATAAATCAAATCTTCAAATTATAAAAGGCATCGTACTCGCATTACGGATGACCTGTATCACTACAAATAAACTCTTCATTGAATGATCCTCAACACTAGAATAATTATATTATATATATATATTATATTATATATATATATATATATATATATGTTGGAATTATTGTGTTATAAGGTGTGCTTTAATTCACCACCTGTATTTATAGGCTAGCCTAAGTCACATGGTTTATGACTCCGGTCAATCACCAACCATACTGTGTGGCCGATACACTACTTAAAACCCCCACATTGGACATAATCCTAATTGCACTCATTGAGGGGGACACATGATTCCATTTGTCATTGTGTGCCGATTAGGCATTGGTCATACAAGACTAACGCACTCCAATATACTCAAACAAGAACAACAACCACAATGTGGAACATGTCATACACCTTTAACAGTTAAACACTAATTCAGGGAATGCAGGTTTCTTGCTCACATGAGTAACCGTTATTTTAAAGCATTGGAGGATATTCTCTCTTTTTTTAGGCAAATTATATCATAGAATATAGACATGAAACAAATCTATACTATACAACATAATCCCCAATAATGCTAACACATTGTTAAAACCAATTACTAAAAAGTATACATATAAATACAGGATATGTATAACTTCCTAACCGTTAGGCATGACATACCGCAACGGGGTTGATATGCCGTTAAAAATCAATAAACCAAACAAACAAACAATTACCAATACTCAGAAACTCATTACCAAGGATCCGATTCCACTGAAAATAAGCACTCTGGCTTAAGACCAACAAGAATTCTTTACCAAAGGATTACCAAAAAAATAACAATATATATATATATATATATATATATATATATATATATTTATATATATAATTTATATTTTTGCTTATTTTTATTTATTTTATACAGATTATCGGTTTATCCGATTTAATATATACCTCTTTGTTTTTCTTAATTTCTTTTATATCATTATTTATTTCTGTTTGTATTATTATGATATTCTTTTTAAATTTAATAGTTTTTACTATGTCTATTAATATAGCTCAAACCTACTCAATTCTTTAATTGGAGGGTGTTTATTGTTCTAAAACCATAGACCTCATATTTTTTTGTTTATTTTGTTTAGCATTTAGGAAAAAATATGCTTTCCATCTCATATTTGAGATGAAAGTTTCAATTTTTCTAAGTAGGCTAACCTATATTTATG